>MU226018.1:268558-280124 GCA_018584345.1 Thuja plicata
ATTGAAATTGCAGAGATAAACAAAGTAAACACATAAATTCACCTTGCTTATATGGAAGCCCTTGTGGCGGATTCAAATCCATGAATCCACAAGTATGTATGCATCAAATGGATCTAGAATGTAGAATTTATCATGTAGGATGTCTTCAATCAATCACTTGTAGATCTCCAACACCAAGTCCTGAATGGGTTCTTGAATTTGGAAGAGGCTTGGAAGAAGGTGGATGGAGAGATCACCAAAAGGGCACTATGTAGCTTGAATCCTTCAATGGCCTCCAATGGATCTCATTCATGAAAATGGATGCTTGAATGCTTGAGAATGGATGGATGCTTTCTTGAAATCTTTCTCCTTAGCTTTCTTGAATTGCACTTGAAAATCCTTCTCAATTGCTTAATGATGCTTAGAGAAAATGAGAGGAGAAAGCTCCCTTTTATATGAAACTAGGGCACAATCTTCTAAGGAAGCCTACATAGGATAATTAAATCACCATTTAAGGCTTTACCCCTAGGATAGGACCTATATTAAATATAATTTAGGAATCAATCACTTCGAAACCTGAAACAGCCGACCCGAAAGCGGGAGAGAACTTTTTGCAAAGACTGACATCCAGGAAACTGAAAGTTCCCAGGATTTGGACCCTAGGACAGGGTCGAGGTTGGCCCTGTCCTAGGATAGGGTTGAGGTCAACCCTTTCCTAGGTCAAGGCTGAGGTTGACCCTGTCGTAGGAGGTCGACCCTGTCCCTAAATCCCAGAAACACAGGTCAGAATCCCAGAATGCATAAATCAGGTCAGAAAATGGTGGACAGAAGGGCAGAATAGGGGGGAACTATGTCAAGATTAGGAACCCATTTAGAAGTTCTTTTCATGACCCCAGATCACTTACTTGGAAGGTTAAAAAATTCTCCCATGGAAGTGCTTCCATTTTCTGACTATACACTATATATACAACTTCAGTGATTTATCTGACGTGGAAAGTCAGATCCACTTTTTGCTGGATGTGACTGACTGTCAGTTCTTTGTCATCAGGTTGAACTTAAAGTCTATCAGCATTCCTTTGTTTGAACTAATTGTTAGGTTCCCTTCATTTTTCTGGTTCCTCTTTGTGTTGTTCCATCGGTTCGCACTGTTGTTACTCATCGGGTAACACTGAATAGTGTTTGTCGGGATGCTTTGAATTTGGCAGTATCGGGTAACCTTGGCGTCGGGTAGTGTTGTGCCTTGTCTGTCAGTGTAGTGTAAACTGATGGTGTAGATCATGTTTTTCCTTGTGTATACTAATGGAAAAATATAATTCCTTCACATGTCATGTGTAAGAATTGTCAAAAAGGTAAAATGATAAAGTCTAGTTTCAAGAGCAAAACCTACACATCTAATGCAATTCTATAATTAGTCCATACTGATTTATATAGAACAATGAGAACAAAGAACTACTATGGTGATAGATACTTCATTCTCTTTGTTGATGATTATTCTATAATGATGACTGTTATGTTCTTAAAAGATAAATCAGAAGCATTTAAGATGTTTAAATGGTATAAAGATATAGTTGAAAAACAAAGTGGAAAGGATCTGAAATGCCTAAGGTCAGATAGAAGAAGAGAATTTATTTCTGATCAATTCACTAACTTTTGTAATGAGCATGGAGTTCAAAGATAGGTTTCTGCACCGAGAACACCACAACAAAATGGGAATGCTAAGAGAAGGAATAGATCAATTGTTGATTGTGCCAGAACACTGATGATTGAGAAAGGCATCACACAAACATTTTGGAGAGAAGTTGTTAGTATTGCTTTCTATAAATTAAATCGAGTTCAATTGAAGAAAGACACCAATAAGACACCTTATGAGCTATGGTATGGATACACACCCAATGTAAGTTACTTCATAATTTTTGGACATCAATGTTATATTTTGAAATATGATAGAAATGGAAAGCTTGACTTCAAAGGAGAAGAAGGAATATTTCTAGGTTATTGTACCAAAAGAAAGGCTTATAAATGTCTTAACAAATCCTCTAAAAAAATCATTGAAAACAAATGTCAAAGTGAATTTGCTAAGAAAGTGATGAGGAAAGAAGAAAAGAACTGGAAGACTACAACAGGTTTGTCTACAGTGAAGAACCTGACACTCTTCTTGAGCAACAGTGTATCACTACCGAGTGATAGAACAATGCACCCGAGCATCAGGCTGCAAACACCAAAAATTAGGAAATTTCTCACAATGAGGTACCGATCGATGGAGATCAAAATGAAGGCCAAGATGATTATCAGAATGATGAACAAAGATTTGAACCTGTACTTTCCAAGTATGTCATAAGACACCATCCACAGAACCAGATCATAGGAGACAAAAAGGGTGGAATGAGAACAAGAAGTAAGTCATTGAACACTAGATGTTTAATTTTTGATTTTGAGCCTAAATCTGTCAATACTACACTTGAAAATTAAGAATGGTTCAGTGTTATGAATGAAGAGATAGAACAGATTGATAAGAATAGAACATGGACATTAGTACCTAGACCGAATGACAAGAATGTCATTGGTACCAAATGGATATTCAGAAACAAGATGAATGAGAATGGAGAAGTCACAAGGAACAAAGCAGGATTAGTATGTAAAGGGTATGCACAAGAACAAGGTATTGACTATGGAGAAACCTTTTCACCCATTGCTAGACTAGAAGTGGTCATAATTCTACTTTCTTATGCTACTTACAAAGGATTCAAGGTATACCAAATGGATGTCAAATCTACATTCCTAAATGGAATACTAGAAGAAGAGGTATACATTGAACAACCAGAAGGTTTTGTTGATCCTACTAAGAGAAACATGGTTTGTAGACTACACAAAGCCTTGTATGGATTAAAACAAGCACCAAGAGCATGGTATAAAAGACTTCACTCTTATCTCATAAGTATTGGATTTGTAAGAACAAGTGAAAATAGTAATCTGTATTTAAAAGAAGATACTGATGATAACATTCTGATTGCTGAAATATTTGTTGATGATATCATATTTGGAGGTAATGATATGTTATGCAAATCATTTGCTTCTAAAATGAGCAAAGAGTTTGAGATGTCAATGTTTGGAGAGATCAAATTCTTTCTTGGTCTATAGATTCTTCAACAAGATGAAGGCATATACATCACACAATCCAAATACATCAAGAAAGTTCTCAAGCTATTCAAGATTGAGGACTCCAAGCCAGTTGGAACACCTATGGAAACTGGATGCAAGATGACAAAGAAAGACAAGTCAACCAAGGTAAATCAGACCCTATATAGATCTATGATTGGAAAACTCACATATGTTGTACATACTAGACCAGATATAGCACATGCAGTTGGAATAGTTGCAAAATTCTCTGCTAATCCCAAGAAATCACACATGACTATTGTAAAAAGAATTCTGAGATATCTAAAGAATACCAAAGACTATGGTTTGTGGTATAAAAGATAAGGCAAATTTGAGCTTCAAGTCTATACAGATGTTGATTGGGTTGGAAACATAGATGACAAAAAGAGCACAATAGGAGGCTCATTCTTTATGGGTGAAATACTTGTCACATCGATAAGTAAGAAGCAAGGATGCATCTCACAATCCACTGTAGAAGCAGAATATGTGGTTTTTGATGTAAATTGCTCTAACATTGCATAGATCAAAAAATTATTGGAAGTTATGAATATGAAAATTATCGTACCATTAATTATCTATTATGATAATACAAGTGCAATAAATATTTCAAAGAACACTGTCATGCATGCTAAGACTAAGCAAATTGCTATCAAGTATCATTACTTAAGGGAAAGTACAAGAGAAAGAAGTGATATTGGAATATGTTCAATCCAAGGAATAATTAGCAGACATATTCACAAAGCCATTACCAAAAGATACATTTGAGTACTTGAGAAAGAGACTAGGGGTCCGACCCTTATCTACTGGTCACTAAGGTGACTAGGATGTTGCATTAGCCTACACATAACCAGAAGATCATTTATGTTGATGCAAGCAAAGAGATGGACTGCAAAGATATATCAGTACACAACAAGGTACTTATCTACACCAAACACAAGAGAAATTGTTGGCTGTACTACAGAGCTAAATTTTTTATGAAGAGAAAATTTAAGGAATATATTATGAAAAAAAAGATATAGTTTGGCATTATTGTGAAAGGGAGAGAAGTAGTCAATGAAATATATTGATGTCAAAGGGAAAATAGATATGAAATATCTATCATAATCATCCAAAGGGAGAGAAAAGAACTATCCATCAAGGAGAGGAACAATCAAAGGGAGAGAAAACATCAGAGAAAGATTCAAAGAAATATTAGAAAAGGATTCAATGAAACATCCATCTTAGGGAGAGAATTGAAAAAGTTAACACTGCATATCTATCCAGAAAAGGGAGAAGAGATACTACAACAAAGGGAGAGACAGAATTAGAAGTTGCTACATCTATCTATTGAAGGTAATAAATAATGAAGGAAATACTCTGCAAGAATCAAATCTAAGCTAGAAGAGCTTACCGAGAGTCAGACATTTGTATTGGTTATAGAAAAATAAGTTTGGTAGAGACTGATCAACTACAACTAATATATTTCATATTGTATTAGTAGTATGTAGTATATTTCCATCAATTCCAAAGGGAGAGATTGATGAACTATAACTGATTGAATGTTTGAAGATGACAAAGTTGATAATCACTGAGATGCAGAAAGAAAATGCAAGACATTAAATCAATTAATGTATTATATTGTCATTGGTGTCAACTTGATATGGTATGATTTCTCATACACATATTGTCACAACACTTAAAGAGTTGAAGAGACAAAGTTTTTGTCGTCAGTAATCATGTACACCGAGTGACAGTGAACCCCAAGCATAGAAGTTCACAGTGTTACCCAACGGACAGTGTTACCCAAGCAAGTGATACCCAAGAAAGCATTACCAAGCTAACTACAGTTGTCACCAAACAAAACTAAATTTGATTCCCAAGCTATCTGCAGTAGTCACCGAGCACAACGAAAGTGTTGACCGACGAGAACTGAAGTTAGGATACAACAAAACAACTTAGTTGGTAGGAATTATATTTAGAGTTAACTGTTTGATTAATTTTTTTCATCAATCGGTTAAAAGATAAAGATAAGAAGGAGATTTAAATCATGTTTTATTGCATAAAATAAGGAGAGATTTACGGAATAAAGCTAAAGAAATCATGGTGAGCTTTACGGATCAAGAAATGATCAACAAAGAAAACAAGAAGGAAAAGAAAAGGTGAAATCATGTTTATAAAAGGAGACAAGTAATTCATTATTAAAGAGAGGAGTGTTGAAGAGAATTATGGTGAAGATAGAAGTCTTCATATACATATGATCATACAAGCTGAAGAACAGAGCTAAGAAATCTGTAGACACTGAGAAACAGAGAAGCAAGAACATTCACCAAATAGAAAGAAGTGGAGCAAAGGAATTGAAGAGAACATTGACTAGAAGAGGTATTATGAGCTTACAATAGATCTGAACATCTGCAAGATTAAGTTGTATTTATGAATAGATCATCTATTGTTTCAGTTTAACCATTGATTCAAAAAATCTCTTAACAAAGTAGGATTTAACCATCCTTTATATATTGAGATACATACCAAGGAGTATCAAAAGGTTTTCATGTAGACAACATAGTGAATGCTAGGTCAAGTGATAAACTGTTAGTTTTAAATCCTTTAACAAGGTCATACTTAACAGTATGTTTGTAACCTTTAACAAGGTTGGCTCTTCACCAAGCTCACTTTAGAAGAGTGAAAATTTTGGGTTACCGGTCCCAAGTGGTTTTTCACCTAACAGGGTTTCCACATTAAAAATCCATGTGTCAAATGTGTATATGGCTCATTACTTTGGTGTTTTTCTTTACACATTACTAAAATAGGATTGATCAGTAAACACTAAGGTATTTACTATATTTTGGTAAAGGTTAAGAAAAGACAGACTGTTGTTGGGTAAAGCTTAAGAAAGGATAAATAGTACATTCACCGAGTAGTATATACATGTTAGATTCACACAAGGCATACATCTTGTAGGACAGAAGATAACTAGAGGTTTTATATATGTGGTATAAAGTTTTGGATTGAATTATTGGATTAATTATTGAGGCCACTGATTCACCCCCCCCCCCCGCCTCTCAGTTATTNCCCCCCCCCCCCCCGCCTCTCAGTTATTCTAACAAAAGAGCCCCCAATAAGGAAATTTCTAAGTTACATAGTCTGGATCAACACAATAGTTGAAGGAATTGCTAGTACACAACATTTTTAATATCCAAAAAAGTATAAGATCCATTAAGAGACAGATAAGATATATATCCACTAAGTTTTGAAAATATTATCTAAATTGAATGCAATCAGCAAGAGAGTGAATATTACTATGATGAAAAAGACAATGCGCAATATTATCATTTGGTTTTTTATTCTTTGTAAAGTTACAATAAAGGAATTTAAAGTTCTTTTCATATTTATGTTTCCAAGAGATCATTTCATCTATGGCCAAACAATCTTCTATAATGTCTATTTCTTTTGGTAAGTGGGTTGGTAATGAAGGGGGATTAGAATTAGAAGTAGAAGGAACAATGTTTTCTTGAGTTGAATATCCTATACCATTTTTAGTAACATGTGTAGGATGACATATAGGGACCTTTATTCCTTGTTCTATTATTCCAAGTCCTTTCCCACTATATCCTTTCTTAGAAACAATGTCTTATCCTACATCATAATAGGCCTTTAAGTGAGAGGGTGGAAGGTTTTTTATCAAGTAGTTTATGGAAAGGTGTTGTGTAAGGATGGGTAGGAGGATTGATCTCTTTAGGGAGATGCAAAATCATATCATCATTAGTCATATCCTCTTTACTAGGTTGGGAAGTGTAGACGCCAAAAAATTCCCCTTATGAATTTATTAAATTTATACTAACTTGACCTTGTAATTAATTGATTTTTTATTTAATTAATTACCTAACCATATAATATAATTAATTTTAAATAACTAATTATATTATTTTCCCCTTTTCATCCTATAATATAATTAATTTGAATCAATTATTTATAGTATTTCCTCTCTAGCCCAATAATGTAATAAATTTTAATTAATTAATTACATTATCCTTTCCTAGCCTATATTCAAATAATTTCAGTATTATTTGGATATTTCCCCATTAGGCCTAATCGTGTGATTTAATTAATTGCTAAATTAATTAAATATAATCCTAAGCTAAATCCCTAGCCTAGAAGCCTACCATGTTACCTCTAAACCTACCCATTAGTTAATCCTAGATTAATTAAGCTAATTTTGTGATTCCTACAACAATTAACATTTCCCTCTATTTTTAAATTGTTTCACACATGTGTGAGCACATCCCCCAAATTTAACCATCGACCTTTGATAAAAAACCACTTACCTTCTTACACCTTTGTCTCCCATATCTCCTTGGGCCACTCTCACACATGTGTGAGACGCCTTGAGCTTTTCAACACTTGCACATGTCTCTCACTTGGCATTTATTTCCTATCCACCCAAGGTTTCTCACACATGTGTGATAAATACATCATCTTGCATGGACAAATACCCCTACCTACATGGCTTCCACTTTTCTTCCACCTTATCAATCCAAATGTATCCCAACCCTTCACTCCAATTTTGAATCCTAACCATCCATTTCCCCCCAAACTCTATGAATAGGAGCCTCTCCTTATGCATTTCATTCATCACCAACTGCATTGACATTATGCCAAAATTTCTCTAGAGTTCTTAGTAATCATTTTTTCTCATATCTTAGAAATCATGGCATTTTTAGTATAGTTTTTACATTCAAATCCATTAGCTTGCAACCTAAATCTGTTAGCAATAATAGATCACCAATGCAATGAAGGGGGGGAATCAGTTGTATGCCATATAAATTTACTTTATAAACCAAATGATAAATGTAATATTGAACACAATAATAACAACACCATAACACAACCAAATGTTATTGAGGAAATCTTGTTAAGGGAAAACCCCTAGTGGGAATTAGCACCCACAAATAATGCACTAAAAGTATAGTATCCCTATTAGGAGATTTAGCCATGTTAGGAGTTGATTACTACATAAAATACACAGTCCCTGTTAAAGGATAGACCCTGTTAGGATTCAAGAGAAGCAATAGGCTCACTGCCTAAAGAAGGTTAAATCCACCTTCATGGCTCACTGTCTGAGATACAGATATACAAAGATATAATATCCAATGAATTGACTGATGGAAACTAGATTTTCTTAAACAGTTCCAATGAAGTTCATCAATCACTATCTCTGCTCTACATCCATCAGACTTCTCAAATACAAGCTCACAACTTCCACATTTCACTTGTCCACCTTTTCTTATCAAGAAAACAACTATCCTTTATACAAGTTTACACTAAGCTATTAGGTCAGCCAATTAAGACTTCCCCAGTGCACAAAAATTACATGACCCCTTGCTAAGATACACATGGTACCTTGATTAAGTAAAAATCAATTAAAAATCATCAAATATAATGCAAGATCCGCAATTTATGCTCACCATCTATAATATACGCTATATCTCTGGAGTTGGCCCCAAATAGCTCTTCTCCATAACACACGCCACAAATGATGAACTACCAAAAGTCCTACAACCAAATAATCATAAAAAACATTCTTCAATATGTCTCCTGACATTCCCCAAGGTCGCATAACATGAAATGTGCTTGCATCCATTCTATCCAAAAAACTTAGAGACTAACACTGTCATAATTCTCTGTCACAATTCTACAAAAGGCCTCCACCAAAACCATTGTAACTCAAACAAATAGAAACATAAAATCATGTGACCTTAGATATAAGACTCTAGCTTTTCCCTTAATGTATATTTTTCTTGAATCCTCTAATAAGTCTGTACATTATTTCCAGTCTTGCATGTGCCTGAGACAACCAATCTGACTGAGACTTCAACAGAGCATGTGTTGACATCAATGCAAAAACATGAATGTCAACAACTCCAACATAAGCCAATTATAACAATCTCCCCCTTTAGAATTTATGGCAACACATGAGAAAATCCATCAATCCAAAAGTACCCATCTCAATATAATATTCACAATATCCTCTTCACAGCTCTCCCTAAAATAGTAGGGATTTTTCACTGAATCTCTCCCCCTTTGACATCAATGGAAAAGGGTGACATTACTCTATCTCTGACCATTTCACCTCTGCAAGGTGTATCTTTTTAAAATATTCATGCCTGCAACAACTAGGTGCTTAAACACCCAAATGTGTTCTATTTTGTTCCTATGATCACCCCCCTGAGGAATGGATCCATACATCAAGTCTAGGAAATGATATAATTCTAAAATCCACTAGACTGATGCATTCCTGCATCAATTACTTCTTGCAAGGATGGGCTCTCACCCTAAGCATACCTCTGAGATACTCAAAGTCATCCTTTGGCAAAGGTTTTGTAAATATATCTTCTATTTGTTCCTTTGTGCTAATATACTCTAATCTAATCTCCTTTTCTGCAACCTTGTCTCTCAAGAAATGATACTTAATTGAAATATGTTTAGTCTTTGAATGCATGACTGGATTCTTTGACATATTCATTTGCTAGTGTTATCACAATGAATAACCACTGGCTCTTCAAATGTTATCCCAATGTCCTTCTGCATTTTCTTCATCCAAACAATTTGTGTGCAATTTATAGCAGCAGCAACATACTCTAATTTAGCAGTAGACTGAGCTAAAAAGTCTTACTTCTTACTTAACTAGGAAACCAGCCTTTTCCAAAGAAAAAATGCACCACCACTTGTGCTCTTTCTATCATCAACACTTCCCGCCCAATCAACATTAGTATAAGCATGCAAAATAAAATCATTAAATTTTTTATACCATAAGCCATATTCTAATGCTCCTTTCAGATATCTAAAAATTCTCTTAATTACAACAAGATGAGTCTCTTTAGGATCTTCCTACTATCTTGTCATAATTCCAACTACATTAGCAATATCTGGTCTAGTATGAGTTAGATATTGTAAGCCTCCAATCATGGATCTGTACTTTGTCTAAAAAACACTTCAAGATTCATCAGTAGTAGTAAGCTTGTAACCAACAACCATAGGTGTTCCAACAGGTTTACACTCTCCCATTCCAAAAAAAAATTCAACATTTCCTTAAGATACTTGGTTTGAGAAATAAAAATACCATTATTATTTTGAAACCAAGACGAAGTAAATACTTGTCCAATCTAGCATACCATGCTCTAGGTTCTTATTTTAGTCCATACAAAGCCTTCTTCAACTTTCAAACCATGCCCTCATCATCTATCAAAGAGAATCCATCAGGATGCTCAATATATATTTATTCCGCTAAATCTACATTCAGAAATGTAGATTTCACATCCATCTGGTACACTTTAAAGTCTTTGTGTGCAACATAAGCAAGAAATAATCTCACTGCCTCAAGCTTAGCAACATGACAAAATATTTCTTCAAATTCTATGCCTTCTTGTTGTGAGTAGCCTTTACAAACCAATCTTTCCTTACTCCTTACAACCATTCCTTCTTCATCCATTTTGTTTCTAAAAACCCATTTAGTCCCTATAACATTCTTGTCCTTAGATCTAGGAACCCATTCCCAAGTGTTGTTTTTCTTAATCTCTTCCAATATCTCCTACATTGCTTTAGTCCAAGATTCATATATACATGCCTCATCAGTAGTTTTTTGTTCTTCTTGAGAAATAAAACAAATCTCATTTCTTAATCTGGATCTTGTCATCATGCCTCTATTTGCATTGCCAATAATTTGGTTTTCAGGATGGTTTTTCTTAACATACGTTGGTGTCTTTGGAATTTCAGTAGAACCATTTGAATCATTCAAACATACCTTGATCTAATGATCAACCTCAAAATGTTCTTCTTGATTTATAGTATCCTCCCTATTCTCTGAAGTCTGGCTATAGTCATATATTCTTTCCTAAATCTGAAACTTCTCATCAATCCTTGCATTAGTAGTTTCAATTATTTTCTTCAATATTAGATTGAAATATTTATAAGCCTTTATATTAGTAGAATAACCAAGGAACATTCCTTCATCACTTATAGCATCAAAATTTACTATCTCATCATTCCTTTTGATATAGAATTTACTACCAAATATTCTGAAATATTTCACAGTAGGAGCATGATTAAACCATAGTTCATAAGGAGTCTTATTAGTACCTTCTCTGATCTGAACTATGTTCAAAGTGTAAACTGTAGTACCAATAACTTCTCTCCAATGAACATGCAACATATTTCCTTCAATAA
The DNA here is from genome assembly GCA_018584345.1 of Thuja plicata. Classification (NCBI taxonomy): domain Eukaryota; kingdom Viridiplantae; phylum Streptophyta; class Pinopsida; order Cupressales; family Cupressaceae; genus Thuja; species Thuja plicata. Next base: position 279,893 of record MU226018.1, read on the forward strand.
ACATAGTTCTTGTAGCATCTAGTGTTAGAATTGATGAACATCAATACAACCAAGATCACCTGCATGCAAAGACTATTACGAGATAGAAGCAAAAGACAAAGAGGAAGAAGAATCTATGGAGGCCGATAGGCTAGAGAATGCAAATGCATGTTGACAGAAATTATATTCTATATTCAAAAAATGAAATGATTTACAATCTCGATAATGATAAACTAAGAGGTGAATCCTTATA
>MU226018.1:303535-329518 GCA_018584345.1 Thuja plicata
TCATATTTATTTAATTAATTGGATAATCTCTCAAAAATCTTTCTTCTGTTCAGAATTGGAAACTTCTCTTTAATTATGCTTTAAAGAGAGAGAAAACAGATAAATCAAATAAAACAATTAAATCAAAAAAAGAAAACAATTAAAGCAGAAAGAAAACAATTTATTGTATTCTTTTAAATAAAGCTTTCTAATTTAAAATGGCTTTTCTATATGTTTTATTTCAAAGAGGAAAGTTTATATTCTGATAATCTTTGAGTCTATAAAAGAACTCTCATTCTCTCATTCAAAACCCCCACTCATTTTCATGCATTGTTAGAATATTGAATTATTGTCACATTTCTTAATAATCTCATATAGAATAATTTCATTTTGCAATAGAATAGTTTCAATTTCTAGAATAATTGTATTGGAATCATGTCTTAGACTAATCTTGCATCTTTCAATTCTTAGAATAATCTTGCATTGTATTGCATTCATGGAGAAAAATCCTTCGTTCCTAGATTGGTCTATGGTTGTGAGACCCTCATTCTGAGAGCTATTTTGAAAACCTCATTTGGATAGAAGGCAACAGGTCGAATCATGCAGGCAGAAAGGATGAATAATCTCATAGTTAGTCTTGTGTGTATTTGGTGAAGAAGGACTATGTTGAAGTGTATGGTGAGTTAACAAGGCCAAATTTACCACATACACCTAAAAGGCATCCAATGATGGGTGATAACTTTTTAGGATGATACATGACCACACAAGTGTGACCTTAGGAGGTTGTACTGATTGAAAAAGGTTTATGGGTTGAAGGTTGATGAAAGATGGATAAGGGTAGTGATGTTGGATAAATGTTTGGTTTGTTAAAGGGGTGATGGTGGAAGAATTAAATTTAATGGATAACCAATGTGAAGTGATGATCTTTGGACTAGGAGAAAAAGATTGATTGGATTTGATTTTTGATGAGGGTTGATTAGATTTTTATTTTTATGGGATTTGATTGAATTAGATTTGAAATTTGGATTTATCTTTTGGATATAAATTTTGGATTAGATTTTTAATTTTTTGATTTGTATGTAAAAGGTCAAAATTACATTGTAAGATTTAGATCATTTGATGTTTTAGGGATTGATTGGGATGTATCTTCTCCTACTTGAGATAGAAAAAGTTCTCAATCAAGATAGGATGGGATAATTTGGAGATTACTAACTTAGGGATATCCAATCCCTAAGACAAGTAATCCAAATGTCAAAAGGATAACCAACTACAATACTTAAGATAAGCAAGTTCTTAAGCACTATATTTAGCTAGAGATTAAAATAGGGATAAAGGATCTTAACCCAAACTTTGAAATTGTTGACCTTTAGGATTATGATTGTTTGGTTTATTTGGATTATGATTGGATTTGATTTATTAGATGATATTTATTCATTGGATTTTACTTGTTGATAAGGTTTGATTGATTAAAAATGATTGACTTATGCTCCTAGGTCCAAAGTAAAGGTTGAATTATGATTTGATTAATGATTAATGGATGAATCAAGGATGGATTTTGGAAGTAGGAAGATTTTGGGATGAAAAAAGAAAGGGGTATATGAATTTTATTATGGTGATGAAGGAAAATGATTGTGGTCAAAGGTTGGTCAAAATGGTATATGGAAAGATTAGGCTTAATTGGTGATGGTTTTTTATAATGAAAGGTTCCAATATTTTAGGAATAAAGTTTTGGAGGCTAATGTATCATGTTGTAGGAATTATAAGTAGGTCAAATGGGACCTTATGACAGTGTGATGCTCTAGAATTTGACAATGATACTATTGGTTTTGATAGCACACAGACGTTGCTTGTCAAATGGAGATGTGGAAAGTGCAAACACCAAACAAAAAATGTATAAGCCAAAAAAAAGTGGTATCAATTTATGAAAGTAAAAATGGTATAGTCAAGAAAGGTTCACACATCATTTTTCATGCACAAATAATAAAGTGAATTTTTTACATAGTTGGTCTAGTTTTTAGGTTTTATCGGGTTGGACTAGTGGATCAATTTCAACAAGAAAAAACACAAAATAGAAAAATAAAAAATCATAAATATTTTTGTTTTGATATCTCCTCAAAGGCAATATTTATATGGGTATAAAACAGTCATCAAACACAATGCCTATCTACCTAAGGTCAATATTGGATTATAATGCTACATGAAATAGGCCCAAAAATTAATGTTTCTTCTACCCCCATAATACATACCTCTAGATAAGAGATATGATATACTTGGATCTTTGTGAGGAGTTTTTCAAGATAGGGTACCCCCATTCGAGCGGTGGCGACCCTCTTCTCATAAAGCTATAAATAGATTATACAAAGCCAATCATTTCTGCCTCAACTTCAAGGAAATATATGTAGTGAGTAACGTGGGGTGATAATACAATCCCCTTGCACTAAGACTCTTGCACCAAGCCTAAAAATGTTGGCTACTTGTCCTTAGGTTTTTACTCAATTTGGGGGATTGACACCTACCCATGCAATATTGACTCACTTAGAGCCTATCCCAATCCTATTAGGGCTTTGATATACCTCACATAAATGTGGGTACTAGGGAATTATTGGTACATGTAAACATCACCAAGTACTATATGGACTTTGCCTCAACCATTTATATAGAGGACTGAAGGAAAGCATTGCTTTGAGTCATTCCCTTGGGGTGAGTACCTATTTTCCCCTAAGGAATTCTCTCTAAATAAAAATATAGAAACAATTTCTCTTAATCCCAAGATCTATTAGAAGGCAGGGGGGAAGATACTTTTGATCTATATTTTTGAAGGCTAACCTAAACTAAACAAAAATGAGAAGATTTCAAGGAATAGATCTCTTGAAAACCCCTCCAAACACACAAGACACTTGATTAATTAACCCACTAACCTATTTTATGTCACTATTCTAAAGAATACAATAAAGAATGAAATTTAGACTAACAAAGCCCTGCAAAACCATAGATTAGTAGTCTGATATTTTTTCATGGATGACTGAAGAAAAGTGCACCAATCTATTAATGTTAGAAAAAACCCGAAACCCTTAAGCACAGGCAGAGATGTTGATGTTCAGATGCAGATAGTGAACATCACATATGTTGATTCATAGTCAGAGATGTCATTCTAGACTAAACTAAAAAGTAGTTAATTTCAAAAAGGAAAAGATAGAATAACACCTAGCTATATTTTTATATTTTTGTGAATATGTAATATTTTAAATCTTTTCTAATAATAAAATAATAAAAAACAATAAATAAAGAACAAATTTTATACCAGCAAAGACGTTAGTCTACAGATGTAGACCACAAAGACTGCAAATGGGGATCTACAGATGGAGACACTGAATAAAAATTTGCAAAAGTATAGTTACTTAAAAAACACAAAATCCTCTAAAACCAAATACTTAGTAATGTTAAATGATCATAGATTAGAAAAAAAATGTTCTTGTTAGTAGAATAGCCCAGTAATACAGAATAACTCAAATAACCAAAATCTCCTGCACATAAAAGTCCAGGTTAATAAACCAGGTGGGGATTCTGTTCTAGAATAGAGGTTCCAAAAAGTGCAGACAATGATACAATTTGGAGATTTCAATACATAATCTATAACTTGCAACTTCAACAAAAAATCAAAGTTATTATTGATTATAAAGGGATGTGGGTCCCATCGGGTGTGACAAAATGTGAAGGGTTAAAGGTAAACTTGAATAAAATGTATTAAACATCAAACAAATGTAAAATACCAAGTATACCTTCAAGCCTACATTGATGAGCATAAGTGAAAGCATCATATTTTACTTGATTTTCTCTTTGATTGATTTCTATGTGGAATGCTCTCTCGATCAACACAACAATAAGGGATTATAAAACCATGAGGATGGTATGATGGCAATAAGCTTGGAGAGATTTTGACATGTTAATGTTGCAATAAGAATGGATTCAAGATAATTTTGTCATAATGCTAGTAGCATACAAGTGGATTATAAAATGATTTTGGCATAGTAAGTTTATGACAAAGGTGGATTATTCGTGAGACCTAAGAAGGCTCCAATTTATAGAGTTGGAAGGATGAAATGGACGGTTGAGATTCAAAGTTGATGTAGGTCTAAGATTTTATGAGAGAAGGTAAGTGGATTGAGCTCAAAGCCATGTGACAAGTGGAAAGGGATGAGGAAAACCACTTGGTCACAGAAAAGAGGTGAAGGAATGCTCACACATGTGTGAGAAACCTTGGGAAAGAGTGATGGTGACATATGGAGACAAAGTGTGAGAAGTGTGAGTGGATGTAGGGGAAAAATTGGTTAATAGGGTGGTTTCATGTGTTAGCGCAAAATGCATGGAACTTTTTGAGTGGGGGGGGATTTTGAATTAGAGGAAAAGGGGTCACATGTGTGGGAGAGAATTTAAAATTAGATGAAATAGTTAATGAAGTTAGGAATGATGGTGTTTCTCTAATTAATCAAGGATTAGTTAGTTAATTGGATTTGGAAGAAATAGGATATTAGGTCAAAGGGTTAGGCTTAATTAATTAGGATTAATACAATATTAGGCTAGGTGGCTAAGATATGTTTGATTAAATAAATTAAATAAACATTATAAGAAAGAGAAAACATAATTAATTATGTTGAGATATGATAATAATTAATCAAATTATATTTAGTTAATTATAAGGTATAGAAGAATGGTTAGTTGACGTGAATTAATGAATTCATGAAGGCAAATTTAGGGTGTCAAAAATTGTCAACCCACTAAAAATCATAGTGATCCCACCAAATAGTAGTATAAATGATGCAGTCAAGATCGGAGGATCCAAGAATGGACTATCCAAACTTGCAGCTAAACAACACTAACAGCAGAAACAACAACATCACAACAAGATATATCAATATCAACTTATATTATCTCAGAATTCCAATTACATGCAACATGTCAGGCTATAAGGCCTTCCCGATTAGGGCCAAAACAAAAAAATATCAACAAGATCTCGCAAGATTCATCTTCACAGTCTACCCTATATCTAAGTGGAAGAAACCAGATCTGAACTTGTGCTCGTAAGCCACCAAGAAGTCTTACAAGTTTCTACCCACTTACAACCATCTACAACACTTTTCAAATTTTCATCTTATCCCTCTCTATCTCCCCTAAAACATCAACCTAGACTCTCTTTTATACAACATAGCCACAAGTCAAATTGGTTACAAATATTAAATGACCCAGTCAACCATTACCATCCACGATGAACAAATATTAAATGCACCATTCGACTGTAAATAACCACCAAATACATAGAAGAGAACTCTAACTCAGATTTAGATCCACACAAGATCTAATGCATCAAATATGCACGCTTCAAAACTTATCATGATCCCAATGACCCCAACAAATTACAGATGTAATCTCCAATGCCTGCTTAATCCACAAACACAAGTCCATGAACAAGAACACCGAGACCCAAACCACTCGGTAAGACAACACCAAACCAACAAAAACTAGTCGGTGAAGTCACCAAGCCAACTCCTCCGAATAGACAACGCTAAGCGATAAGCTACCGAGCAAGACACCACTAATCCAACTCCTCAGAACAAACAACACCAAGTGATAAGCTACCAAGCAAGACACCACCAAGTTGTACACACTAAACAACTACCACCAAGCACTATACCTTTGAGTAGAATATCACCGAATACCAAACACCATCGAGTGTAGATACTACTGAGTAGTGTAGCACCGAGCACCACCAAGTTTAGTCACTGATTTTAATATTATAACCAAAATCAAACCAAAACATGTTTTTGGTGACACATGATTGCCAGCTACTCCAGGATGCTCCTGCATTAGACACCCCAAGTGTGAAAAGATGTTCTCAGTAGCTGGATGAACATCTATTGGGATAGATCCTAAATTGGTTCTTGATATACATTTCTTCCAAGTCTTCAACCGGCACACTCTTCCCTTAGTTCTTCTTCTACTTCCTCTTACTAGTACCCTCTGATGTACCTTCAGATCCCTAAATATGAATGTCTGGACAAACCCCTACAACCATCTCAAATCTGCTACCAATGCTCAAGCTTCTCCTTTATTTTCCTTCATCCTTCAAAGGAATCATAGACTTTTGTCCATCTTTCAAGATAGTAATTAAATTTCTTTTATAGTCATGATTAGCCTCTCTATCATATTGCCAAGGTCTCCCAAGTAAAACATGACAAGAACTCATCTCCACAATGTCACATAACACTTCATCTCTATAAGAACCAATGTAAAAACTCACCATGCACTGCTCTATCACCTCTACTACATGATCTCCTTGTAACCAACTTATCCTATAAGGACAAGAATGCCTCAACCTTTTCAAACCAATTTTTTGAACCATCTCCTCAGCAACTAGGTTATCAGTACTCCCTCCATCAAAAATCACCTGACAACATTTACCACTAAACTTGCACACAGTCTTGAACAACTTCTTCCTCTAACAAGAACCAACTTGCTTCGAGGGCAGCAAAGTTCTCCTAAGTAAAAGGGTCACACCTTCCACTTCAGGTTCATTCTCAACAACTTCATTTACCATAGCATTTTGGTGACTATCGACCTTCTTATCTGCATGGGGACATCCAAATAACTGATGTCCTTCTTCACCATAGTTGTAACAAGTACCTCTGAACACACCTCTACCTATTCTTCTCCTCGGTTCAACGGGTTTTAGTTCCTCTTTTACTTTTGGTTTATCTTTTACTAACTTCTCTTGCTTCTCTTTCCCCTAGGAATTACCATAGTGTCTTCTCTTCAACCTATCTTCTACCTTCAGTGCATATTGATAAGCATCCTCTACTGAGTCAATCTTCAACATACCAATCTCATCCTAGATATTTAATCTTAGATGATTAACATACCTCGCCACCTTTTCTTTTGAAAGTTCTCTATGCCGAGACCGAATTGTCAACTTGTAGAAATCCTTGGTATAATCTTCCACAATCATCTCCTTTTGTTTCAGATTTTGTAATTACTTAGATAACTCAAGTTCATAATCAGCAGGAATGAACTTAGCCTTTAGCTTTGTCACCATCAACCTCCATTGATTGGTCGTTATCTCACCTTCTTCTTCTCAGTCCCTCTACAACTCTTTCCACCATAAAGTAGCATGCCCTTTCAACTTAATTTGTGCCAACCTCACTCTAAGAAGATCTTCAATGTCTTCTAGCTCAAAGTAGTCTTCTAACTCACCGATCCAATCAATCAGATCCTTAGGCTTCAATGTACCTGAAAAATTGGACACTTCCATTTGGTAGTTTATACTCAACCAAGCTCCAAATCTCTGCAACCGATCATATCTATCTCCTCCAGATCTCTCCATTCGATCAACTCTCTCATCTCCACTAGATCTAGCAGCTTCAAAATCTTCAACGGCTTCTTCATAACCATCATTTGTTCTCGGACCTCTATGTAATCCAACATTTCTGATACCTTCCATGATTTCATTTTTCATTGTTGTCATCTCAGAACTGAATCTTTCTATTATCCTCGCTTCCACCTCCTCAGAAAGATCTGCAATGGTCCTAGGGTCCAATCTTCTCAGAGGCATCTCTCCAGGTCTTCAAAAACCCTAAGCTCCATAAGAAATGAACCAGCAGCTCTGATACCACTTGATGCAGTCAAGCTCAGAGGATCCAAGAATGGACTATCCAAACTTGTAGCCAAACAACACTCATAGCTGAAATAACAACATCACAACAAGATATATCAATATCAACTTATATTATCTCAAAATTCCAATTTCCAATTACATGCAACATGTCAGGCTATAAGATCCCGGTTTGGGCCAAAACAATAAAACATAAACAAGATCTCACATGATCCATCTTCACAGTCTACCCTACAACTAAGTGAGAGAAACTAGATCTGAACTTGTGTTCGCAAGCCACCAAGCAATCTTACAAGTTTCTGTCTACCCACTTACAAATATCTACAACACTTTTCAAATTTTCAGCTTATCCCTCCCTATCTCCCCTAAAACATCAACCTAGACTCTCTTTTATACAACACAACCACAAGTAGGCTTGGTTACAAATATTAAATGACCCAGTCGGCCATTACAATCTATGATGAACAAATATTAAATGTACCAATCGATTGCAAATAACCACCAAATACATAGAAGAGAACACCAACTTAGATTTAGGTCCACGTAAGATCCAATGCATCAAATTCACACGATTCAAAACTCAGCATGATCCCAATGACCCCCACAAATCACGAATGCAATCTCCAATGCTTTCTTAATCCACAAATGCAAGTTGGTGAATAAGAACACTGAGACCTAGAACACTTGGTAAGACAACACCGAACCAACAACAACCAATCAGTTGTCACTGAGCCAACTTCTCTGAACAAAAAACATTGAGCGATAAGCTACCATGAAAGACACCACCGAGATGTACACAGCGAACAACTACCACTGAGCAGTGTACCTCTGAGTATAATATCACTGAATACCGAACACCACTGAGTGCAAACACTACCGAGCAGTGTAGCACTGAGCACCACCAAGTTTAGTCACCGAGTTTACTATTAAAACCAAAATCAAACCAAAACATGTTTTTGGTGACATAGGATTACCAACGTTCCTGCATCAATAAACCTATTGACAAGCTAACCCACCATTTAATAGTACAATCCCATTGATATATTATGAAGCTCATTGATATACTATGAAGCCAATTGATATGGAAAGTCCCTGTTCAAAGTACTATCTCTCTATTTAACCAACATGCTTGCTAAAATGATAGAAATTTGCGCATATGCGAATGTCACTACTTAATAATGCTATCCTTCCAAGTAGTGAAGCTAACTTGTTATTTGCAAGCCCGCCAAAATATAACACTAATCCACCAATTTAGAATCAATCCTACTAATTTTTAAAAAAAAGTTTATACTAGAAAATAATCACGCGAGAATGTAGACCTAGAAGGGTTTCTAATTGTAGCGTCAACCATGTTGGTTGATAGTGCAGATCTATTGATTAATGGTGTGGTCTCGTTGGTCTTTAAGATTTGCATTTTTGAAGCACGTGGAGCATTCTCGCTAAATGAAAGCAAACTTGTCAGAATGTATTCACACTTGTCAAACTACAACCCAGAGACATAAAATAGCTAAAACAACCAATTTAGTTAATTTGAACTCGTGACGTGAGTCCCACTGGGTGTGTTCCAAAATGCGTGCAGGGAAATGTGACTTCAAAGGGAGTGAAAATCAAAACAAAAACAATCAAAACCACAAATCAAATAAATAATCAAGATTGGAAAAAAAAAAGGAAACCAAATAACATGAAATGCAAAACAAAAGTAAGAGTCTCCTTGTACCAACAATGTCTCCTTTCATAGTGAATTTGATGTGTGCTCACAATTTTTACATTATGAGGGTGGTCAATATGCTCCAAGATGATAAAATGGGATCTAAGGTTGCACAAAATTCTCAAGGTCGCATGAAGATGAAGTATTGAATCAACATAGAGATGAATATGCAAGAATGAAGGGTTGTTTTGGTTAAGTGTTGAGAATTGGTTAGGATTCTCAACTTTCATGGGATGTTGACAGTGTCAACCTTGAAGAATGCTAAGAGGACAAGTGTTGGGGTGGAATTCCAAGAAGATTTACCAAAAGGCAATCTTTGTCCTCACTCCAAAAAGGACATTGGGAGAAGGAATGAGGAATAAAAAAATATTTTTTATTCCTAGAATGGGATAAGTGGAAGGTGGGATTTTCCAAAAGTGGTTGGCTAAGGTGACAAGTGGATTTGGGAAGAAATGTCATTTAAGGCATTAGAGGACAATTCCCCAATTTTTTGGGATTAGGGGTGTGCACATATTTAGAGGAAAAAATTAGATTAATGAGAGTGTATTAGGGAGTGATTAGGAGGGAAGTTGCAAATTTAGGAGGATGTGACACTTGGAGAGAGACTGAGTGTGGAATTAAAAATTTTCATTAAAATTCTGAGTAGAGAAAATAATTTAGGGTGAATTAAATTAAATAAATATGGTTATTTATTTAATTTAATAGTGGAAGGAGAAAAGATGAAATAATCTAATTAAATAATTGTGGGGGTTTATTTAGTTAAATAACAAGTTGTACTCTAGTCAGTATAGACACATTAATCAAAATTCATCTAGGGATAGAGATAATTAACTAAACAATAATAAATTATTTAATTAATAATGCAACACTAACAAAGGAATAAAGACGACTTAATTTGATCAAATGATAATGATCAAATTTAGGTGTCTACACTTCCATATATAATTTTATCTTTCCTGCAATTCCTTGCATCTTAGGGTGCAACCAATTGAATGAGGCAAATATTATCACAACATTCCTATGATTGAATTTCAAGTTGTAATAGTGTTATAGAGACTTGCCATAGAATTAAGCAAAAAATTTATCACATTTTGCAATAAAATGAAATTGCATGGCTACAAACTAGTAGAACATTTTTCTTCTTTTGAACAAGTTAAACATTTATAACTTTGGTCATTTCCTTTTTTTTTGATATTGTAGAAATTTAACACGTTCTTATTTTGTATTAGATTTACATTTATGAGATAAACTATGCTCATAATACATTCTCTTTTTTATTTTGCAACATTCATAGATATCACATATTGAAGGACATAACGAAACACAAAACACACCTAGCATGTTCTATAATTTATATGAACCACATGGTGATATCCTTGAGTGTTTGAATATTTACTTTTCTGTTTGATTTTTATATACTCTAAGATACATGGTCATTTTATAATTCACATGCTCTTTGAAGGGGTAAAATATAATGGTGAAATTTGCATAACCTTGTCATTTCTTATTTAGTTTTGTGTTTGGTTTGAGGAAATGCTTGATATACATGTACATAGCTACAAATGACAAGATCTTGTGTGAAGTTAGGCTCATTCATTGAGACATTTATCACATTCATCTATGCATTTGCCCTCATTTATTTGTTAGCCACTTGGATAGTGACACATTTTCATTTGGTGCAATGAAAAGAGTAACATATCTACATACGAGGGCCCTTATTATTTAAGATCATTGCTCACTTTATAGGAGTTGATCTAGGAGAATTACCTCCTTGTGATGAATTCATGACCCTTTAGATATTCCACAACACCATTAGGCTGTAGGTCTTCAAAAAGAGAAGAGTAGAGAAAACTCATATTCATTAGGTAAACAAATAAAGCATAGATAATATGTGCAAGATGTGTTTAAACTCAAAATATAGATCGACGACCACTACTTCATCCATGATCTTTGAATTTGTCCTCTAATAGAGTATGAATCCAACATATCATATTTAACTGACAAAAACATTTTTCCTCCTATCACTTTCTTCTTACTAGTGACAAATCATGAGTTTGATCCAAATGTCAAGGGAAAAACTCTCACAATCAAAACTAGAAAGAATGTGTATTAATATCATAGACTATAAAAATCACATGTCTACAAAACATTATTTTTTGAGCATATACACTTTGATCATAAGATCTTTGTTTAATTTTAATCTTTAATCACCAAACTAATTAACCCTATCTTATCATAGACTATGAAATATAGACTATGAAAATCACATGTCTATAAAAACACTTTTTTTAACATATACACTTTCATCATAAGATATTTATTTACTTTCAACCTTAAATCACCAAACTAATTAATCGTCCATTTTTATGTACTCTCTTAAAACAACAAATACATTTATCAAATTTCCAATACACAAACATAAGTGTTTATAAATTTAAACTAATATATACTTATCTACTAGATTTTTGGATCAAATTGTGTGATTTTTTTCTAGCAATGTTTCAGATCATACTGCATGATTAAAATGGTGCTCTCTATACACTTCATCCTGATAATGGATCATGCAGTATGATCTGAAACTTCGATGAAAAATTTACACAGTTTAATCTAGAAATCTACTATACATCTTAATGGAATGTGGAAACCACATGACTTTAACATATACATTTCATTTGATTAACCCAAATTACATTTTTCAAAAAAGAGGTCACAAGTTCAAATCTCACTTTCGGATAGGGTATGTACGCCTCATTTGTAGCACATTTAGGTGCCACCCACAAGGAATATGAGGTGGTCCCACATTGTTGTTACCATATGTAAACCCTAAAAACACATGACTAGTATCATAGACTATAAAAGAACCTTTCTTTTCTCTTATTCATTGATATGATTATATAGCCCTCCCTTAATATGATTTGTCCTACATAAAATAAAGGAACACAAGTCATTCTTCTTGAATAATTATTTTATTCCCTTCACAAAAATTGTCTTGTTTGTTATTTAATTAAAAATGACAGTTGGAGAAGAATTTGCCACATACATATGAACAGAGGTTCACATGCAAATTATGGCATTAATGAAAAAAAGGCCAGCAAAGCATGAGTTTAAATCAGTTGGCAAATAGTAGGGCCAAATTTAGCAGGCCTATCTTAAAAAAGCGACCCCTCCTTGGAAGTTGTAAAGATACCCAGTTGAAGTTCCCAAGAAACTCCTAAGCTCTAAAAAACAAAACATGAGCTAAAAAGAAGACATCTCTAGAAATGATAGACAATTCCAGGTTAGCAAAATGCTGTGCATCCGGTCAAATTTGTGGACTTCCAGTCAAATTATGTTTTCCAAAAACCCAAGTTTTTCCCTGCCTTGATCACAACAACGTGAGTTTTTTTTGTCACTTTCTACACTTTTTAGTTGACCGTTTGAGGAAAAGCTTTAAAAAAATGTTGTCTGTGACACAATATAATTTAGTGTCCTTCCAATGAAAGGCTTAGGCAGGGCAGGGCAGTGCAGTACGCGTAAGGTAATTATGGGAAAAGCGTGGTAAGAGTTTGATTAAGGTACATTTGGCTTTAAGTCTGTGCACGCCCGAACCAGAATGGGCATCTTCCAAGAAGCCTCATTCACAACTAAACAATCTCATTTTTTATTATTTCTTACTCTGTCTAATTATTATAGATTAGGTTATGGGTTGTCTTCAACATGGGGTTATGATTGCATGAGATTTTGGGTATTGGATTTGTTTAATGGGTTGATTAGGTGTGTAATGAGAGCTTGGACAGCTTTCTATTTTGTTTGATGTAGGGTGAGTTTAGATCCAATCTTGGATGGGTGAGTTTGAATTGTGGTTAGTTTTATGAATGTAGTTTACGGTTACTTCAATTTTAGGGTTAAGCGTGTTTGAGTTGAAGTAGTATTGGGATGGGTGTTTTCCTTGCAAGCCTTTTTTTTTTCTAATGTTTCAGGTCTATGAGCATCACCTAGATGCAATGAGTGTTAAATGTACTATTTGTACTCACCAAATATGAGTTCTTGTGAACCACTATTCATGAAACATGGGTCAATGAGTTTGACTTGAAAACTACACTCTTCAATCGTGATAGCAATGTCATGAAGTTTTTTTTTCTTCTTTTTATTGAATGATGTGGATTTGAATTTAAGACCTCAATAGCAATGTCATAAAGTTATAACTATGTATTTTAAAAAATGTTTGGATATATTATAGGTGTTCAGATAAAGACTTGTCACTTTTTTCTTTTCTTGTTACTGATATGCATTTATGTGATCGATCATGGAATTTGATTTGAAATATTAATACAAAAAGTTCTTATATTGTTAATTTATAACTTTATATATTTTTACATCATATTATGGTATATAATAAATAACCTTTTATTTATATAAAATAATACCAAATCAAGTTTTCTTCTTATTTGAGAATAAAAAACTAAAAAAATTAAAATTGAAAATAAAGTTGGCTTAACTTATTTATTCACTCCTCTAAAGATTATATATAAATAGTTTATTCTATAGAGTAATGTTTCATAACTAACAATAACACAATTAACATTTAAATGGAGTTATACTCGTATCTTCAATCCAAAATCTTTGGTGCCATGAGTGGGAAAGGGAGAGGAGGTGTAGGATTTGAAATGGATGGGGAGGAGGGTAATGGAGAAGTGGATGCAAAAGATGAAGATGGTGACTTCCCATAGGATAGTAGTGATAACAATGAGTTGTTGTTAGACATTCTTCTTGGGGCGCGACTATTAGGATGTTGTCATATCTCCCATGAGGCTTATGGTTGAGTGTTAATTATAGAAGTGTCTCCTTTCTCTTTTGAATTTGACCTACGAAATCGGTTTCTTCCCCAGACAATGGATGTTTCCCTACCTTCTATGTTCATTATGTTGTTGAATGTTAGGGCTAGATCCATTCCTACAAGAGCCAAGACAAGTTCTACTCCTCAAAAGGGTGTGCGTTCATTGAAATGTTGTGATGCTTCTACTGTTGATCGCTCGGTCCAAATCTTGATTTTTTTACATCTTGTTTTGTTTTATATTTTGTTGGTCTCAAACCCTTCACCCCTCCTATTCTATAATTGTGTGACTTCCTTCATTTTCTACACTAGCTTGACTAATGGGTTCCTACCTCAGGTTGTTGATTAGGTAGGCAAGGTGGATCTTTTAGCTAGTGTTTGCCCCGATGGGCATGCATTTGTAGGTGCTCTCTCCTCCTTGTGCTTTGCAATGTTGTGGTGTTGGAGCTATCTCCTCTATTGAGGTGCCTAATGCTTCTATTTCTCAAAGTAATCTTGATATGTGGGTGGAAAAGGCTTTTGCTACTTTACAATTTTCCCTTATTGGGATATTCTTTGGCTAGGGAAAGGATATTGCTTTCTTGATTTTTTATGTGTGACAACCTAAATGAATGGTTTTCTCTTGTTCTCCTTTCAATACTTTGATGAATACACTAATGTTCTTCAAAGAGGTCCTTGGTTTTTTGGTAAGGATTTTATTCTTTTAGTAAGATGAACTATTGATTTTGATGCGACCACTATTAACATGGTTCATATTTGAGTTCAGCTCCTTGACCTTCCTTTGGGTTTATGGTATGGAAGTATCATTCAATGTATTTTTTGATGCTATTGGACAGTTCATTGTCATTGACAATGTCACAAAATCAAGAAAACGGTTCCTTTTTGTTATATTTATGTCTGTGTCGATATTGTACCAAATTAAGTTGTTGTTTCTAGATTTGATTGTGTGAGATTTTTTTTCAATAACATTTTGGATCACATTTCATTATCCATCATCTTTTTGTTCCTTATCTATCTAACATCATGATGAGTATCAAGCTAAGTGGGCTTAACCTTGGGGGAAACTACTTGTTAAGCACACTTGAGTTGAGTAATACTAGGATGAGTGACCTCCTAGGATGGCTTAATGCTTCACCTAGATGGAATGAGTGCTAAGTGTACTATTCATTCTCACAAGATATGGTTCTTGTGAGCCAAACACTGGTCAACGAGCTTGACTCCAAAACTATACAGTTGAATCTTGATTGCAATATCATAAAATTATAAATAAGTATTTTAAAAGTTGTTCATATATTATTGGTTTTCAATAATGACTTGTCACTTTTTTCTTTTCATGTTATTGATTTTCATTTCTATGATAGATCATGGAGTTTGATTTGAAATATTAATGAAAGAGTTCTTGTATTGTTGATTCATAAATTTATATATTTTTACACTAAATTTATATCATAACATGATGTATAATCAATATCCTCTTATTATATTAAATAATACTAAATTAAGTTTTCTTCTTAATTGAGAATACAAAATAAAAAAAGTTAATTGAAAATCAAGTGGGCTTATTTTATTTATCCACTCTTCTAAAGATTGTATGTGAGTTATCTAATCTACAAACGAATGTTTTATAAGTAGCAAGACACCATTAACAATTAAAATGGAGCAGAGTTTATAAAGTGAATCCAAAATCTTTGGCTTGATGAGCGAGACAAAGATATGATGTGCAAGATTTGAAATGGATGGGGATAATGACAACAAAGAAGTGGATGCAGAAGATGAAGATGAGAACTCCCCCTAGGATGATGGTGACACTAATCAGTTGTTGCTAGACATTCTTCTTGAGGCATGACTATTTGATTTGTGCACTATCTTGCATGACTATTTGTGTTAAGTGACAATTATAGTAGAGCCTCCTTTCTCTTATGACTTTGACTTATGAATGGAGGTCCCTTCTCTATGCTACAATTATTTCCCTACGATTGTCTTGTTGAGTGTTAGGACTAGATTAATCCCTACTAAGGTCAAGTTGAGTTCTCCTCCTTGGTAGGGTGCAAGTTCACTAGAATATCATGATAGGGCTATTGTTAATGCCTAATTTGAAATCTCAAATGTTTTATACATTTTTATGTCTTCCCCTGTGTTGGTCTTGAATCCATTGCCTCCTTGTCCTATAGTTGTGATTGGTCACTGCATTTTCAACATTAGCCTAAGTAAGGGATCCTACCTCAGATTATTGACCAAGTTGGCAAGTTGGGTGTCCTATTTGGTGTTTTCCTTGGTGGGGATGCATTGTATGTGCCCTCTCTCCCTTTTGCTTTGTATGTTTGTGGTATTGGAGCTATCTCCTTTGTTGAGGTGCTTCATGCTTCTATTTCTCTAAGTGTTCTTGATGTGTGGGTGGAAAAGGCTTCTACCACTTTACAAATTGTCCTTATCGAGAGAATTTTTGGCTACAAACTAAAAATTGATTTTATTCATATGCATGCCAACCTTAATGAATGATTTCCTCATGTTCTCCTTTCAATCCTTTAAGGACTACATCCGTGTTCTTCAAAGAGGTCCTTGGTTTTTCAATAAGGATTTTCTTTTTTTAGGAAGGTGAATTGTTGGTTTTGATGCTACACAATTAACATGGTTCCTATTTGGGTTCATCTTCAAGAGCTCCCTTTGGAGTTCTATGATGAAAGTATCATTCAGGATATTGTTGATGCTATTAGACAATTCATGGTCATTGACAATATCATGAAACTTAGAAAAATAGTTTATTTTTGCTAGATTTGTGTCTATGTCAACATTCTTTCAAAGTTACCTAAAAATATTTAATTTTTCTCCAAGTTTAGTAGTTGGAAGAAGGAACATCATTATGAGTCCTCTCTGTTGTACCATTTCCACCAATTTGGGTACTTCTTTTTTATGTGTCAATATCTTCATGTAAATGTGCACTCTAACGAGATTGAGACATTCATTGTGGAGTGTCCTCAGTCTCATCACAAAGGGATGGTGTCATAAACTAGTATGGAGGACCACATTGCGCTTGGATGTCATCTTTAAAGCCCTTTGGCAAATGTGAAGGTGTTCGAATATTTCAAGAAGGACCACATTGATATCAATAGAGGATCCCTATGCAAAGTAAAAATTAAACTGGATGATGTGCTTGTGAATTCTTCAACCAAGTTTTCTATTTTGGAAAATGATAGGAAATTCCTTTTGTTGCTCCTATGATGTGCCCTTTAGTGATATTTGGATTCAAACCACCTTGAATGTTTGTTTCACTTTTGTTGTAGGTGGTGGGTTACTTTCTATACCCATTTTTGGTTCATTGCTATGGTCAAAAGCATATGTTAGTCCTTCTTCTCCTTCATTTTTGTTTTGCTAGTTTCAATCTCTCTTCTTGGGAGACTTGCTTTTTTTTCCCCAACTTGTCTATTTTATATTTGAGTTTGAGCCTTTGCCATGTTTTTACCTTAACTAAAATAAGTAAAATAGAGTTATTAATAGTTGACATGAGTTTTTCACAAGCCATGCTTTATTTAAAAGATTGCTTCTAAAAGAATCATGTATGTTTTTGTATAGATGTTTCATATCATGGAAAAAAGGATAGTTGCATATGTTTTTTATATTTTCATTTCCTCTTCTAATATTGTGTCACCAAATGTAATCCCATGATAAAGACAAATACAACTATTTTAGAAATAATCTTCTATATAAAACTTTTTTTTTAATTATTAATTTAAAACCACGTTAAAATGTACAACTAAGCTCTAAAAAATCAGATCCGTGATTATTTCCCTTGTAAAAACCTTACTCTCATTACATTGTGGCTATTTACCTTGTGAAACCGTGATCTCATATTATTGTGTCTGTTTCCAAATTTTGGGACATGTCTAAAACATTTTTGCAAAGGACTTCAAAAAACAATATGGGGCACTCAAATTTTTCAAATTTGGTAAAAGGGTGCATGAGATATTTGTGTTTTGGTGGTGCGTGATTGGTGCTGCGCTTGTGTTTTGAATTGGGAATATTTTAATTTTTTATTGGGAAAGGCTGTGTGTGATTGTTTGTGTTTTTGTAACTGATAGTATTAAGTTTGTGTTAAGTGGTAGAAGGAAATAAGAATGCATGGAAATCCAAAAGCAGTGATTTTGGGAAGAAGGAAGATGGATGAATGGAGCTACTTCAGCAGGAGAGCTCCAGGTTTGGAGCACCAACAACAACAACAAGGAATCTGTCTTCATCCTCATCTGCATTTGTTTCTGCATCTCAGTCTCCATTTTTCTCCCCAAGATCTCCAAAAGAAGATTCCCAATTATCTGAATCCAACAAATCTGATTACATTCACACTAGCTCTAGTGTATCTCAATCTCAGCCTGTTATCATTAGAAATGCCTATGCACATAGACCGCCAATGCCCATCTCATATTCTTTACAGAACCAGAGCACCGACATACCCAGTTCATCCCATGGCCCTTCATCCATTAGGGCAAACCAGTTGAAGCATAACCAGAGATCGGCATTGTGCAAGGAAACCTCTTTCAGCAATTCAGGATCGAACGGTACATTAGCACACAGATACCCATTGAGTAATAGGGCTTTTTTGACATCAAGACCAATCAATGCAGGGCAGAATAACAATAAAATCTCATTTGCAAGGACTTCTGCTTCTCTATCATCCTCTGCAAGACTCAGGAGCTGTGATGTGTACATTGGAACCCATGGGCAGAAGCCATCTTTGCTTAGGTTCACGAAGTGGCTTCGTGTAGAGCTGGAGCTGCAAGGGATCGCTTGCTTTGCTGCAGATAGGGCAAGGTATACAGACTCCAGAAGCCATGACATTGCAGACAAGGTAATCAGCTCTGCAACTTTTGGTGTAGTTATTATTACCAAGAAGTCTTTTGCAAATCCATATAGTATTGAGGAGTTGAGAATTTTTTTGGGTAGGAAGAATTTGGTGCCATTGTTTTTTGATCTGGGTCCTGGGGATTGTTTGGCTAGAGATATTATTGAGAAAAGGGGGGAGTTGTGGGAGAAGCAGGGGGGTGATCTGTGGAGATTGTATGATGGGGATGAGAATGAATGGAAGGAGACAATGGATGGGCTCAGTAGGGTTACTGATGAATGGAGATTAGAGGCACAGACTGGCAACTGGAGGAGTTGTATTTTGAGGGCAGTTAGTCTTTTAGGCAGTAGACTTGGGAGGAGGAGCGTGGCAGAGAGGGAGAGGGTTAGGAAGGTCAGGATCCAAGGTCAGGAATATCCATTTCCAAGAAATCCAGGGTTTGTGGGCAGGAAGAAAGAGCTCCTCGAACTGGAGGACATTCTGTTTGGGAAGGCAGATGGGGCTGATGGTGGTGATGATGGGATTCTTGACATAAAAATCAGACCTAGGAGGAAGGATAGGGTTATTGTTCGTAGGAGGAGCAATGTCAATCGGTCTAAGAAGCAGGCAGGTGAAGAGGGAGAAGAGAAAATAGAGAATAGGAGGCTGAGTGAAAGTGACAGGTTGAAAGATGTGGAAGAAGGAGGAGGAGGAGAAGAAGAGAAAGGCAGGCGAAAGAGTGAAGCAGACAAGTGTGAATTGAAAAGGAAGGGGAAAAATGCAATTCCTGTCAACATGGCAGGAAGCACTAAAGGGAAAGAGCTGGCTATATGGAAGGAATCAGAAAATGAAATTGAGATACACAGAGGTAGGACTACACAGAGGACAAGTGATCGCCGCCAGCGTGCGAGGATACTGCATAGAGCAAGGTATGCAAAAAGAAACAAGGAACAGAATTTGGCATATGGTAGAGGCATTGCATGTGTATCAGGAGAATCAGGGATTGGAAAAACTGAATTGGTGTTGGAATTTGCATACAGATTTGCAGAGAAATATAGGTTGGTGTTGTGGGTGGGCGGGGAATCCAGGTATCTTAGGCAGAATTTTTTGAATCTATCTTTTTTGCTAGGATTGGATGTGAGTACTGAAACACACATTTCTCCCGAGAAAGGTAGGAATAAGACGTTTGAGGAGCAGGAAATGGAAGCCTTTCAGAGAGTAAGAAAGGAACTTGTTAGAGACATTCCTTATTTGCTTGTGATAGATAATTTGGAGAGTGAGAGGGATTGGTGGGATGGTAAAGATATTTTGGAACTTCTTCCCCGTTTTGGTGGCACAACCCATGTGATAATTTGTACTCGTCTCCCTCGTGTGATGAATCTAGATCCTCTGAGGCTCTCATACCTCTCAAGTGTGGAAGCTATGTCTTTGATGAAGGGAAAGAGGAGGGACCTTTCGATCATGGAGCTGGATGCACTCAGAACAATTGAAGAAAGATTAGGTCGGCTAACACTAGGTCTTGGGCTTGTTGGAACTGTATTATCTGAGCTTCCAATTACACCTTCCAGGCTGCTTGACACAATAAACAGGGTACCATTAAGAGATCTATTGTGGGGTGTACGAGATGATTCGACTTTGAGGAATCATCCCTTTCTTATGCAACTTTTGGATGTATGCTTCTCCATTCTTGATCATGCTGACGAACCGAAGAATCTGGCCAGCAGGATGGCTTTGGTTGGTGCTTGGTTTGCTCCTTATCCAATCCCCATCTCTCTTCTGGCAGTGGCAGCTAGCAAGCTCCCTGAAAGAAAAAATGGTTTGTGCCTATGGAAGAGATACCTGTATCAAGTGGGTTCCTGTTTTTTGGGGTCTCAGACAAAAAAATCAGAAGTTGAAGCATCAGACATGCTGATCAGGTTCAGGATTGCAAGAAGTAGCACTAGGCATGGATGGATTCATATGCATGAGATGATTCAGTTATATGCAAGGAAAAAGGGCGGCAGTTTGGCTGCCAAAGCTATGTTCCAAGGAGTTGGTAGCAGAGGAAACATCACACTACATCCAGAGCACTTATGGGCAGCTTGTTTCCATGTATTTGGATTTGGCAGCAATCCAGTGGCTATTGAACCAAAAGTGTCTGAATTACTCTCCTTCATCAAAAGAGCAGTAGTTCCCTTAGCACTACATTCTTTTACTACTTTCTCAAGGTGCGTTGCTTCTTTAGAACTTCTACGCCTCTGTACTAATGCCTTGGAGGCTGCTGAGGAATCATTTGTTTCTCAAGTGCCAAATTGGATGGACAAATCCCTGTGTTGGAAAATTCCTAGGCGCTCAGATACTCAAGTGGATGAGTATCTGTGGCAGGATGTAACACTCCTCAAGGCTTCACTCTTGGAACTAAGGGCAAAATTGATGCTCAGGGGTGGACAATATGATACCGGCGAGGAGCTCTGCAGGACTTGCATTAGTATAAGAACAGTGTTGTTGGGTACAGAACATCCAGATACCATAGCAGCCCAGGAGACTCTGGCCAAACTTGTTAGATATCAAACTAACACTAGAGTTGGATAAATTGTAACCTTATTTGATGTACCCATCTAAATTGTAACCTTATTTGATGTACCCATCTAAGTATGTCATCTGATTGGAGGATGTAATGTTACTCCCCATATGAGCACCAAATCAGATGTTCGCCAGTTAAATGAATAGTTCCAAGTATTTGTGTGTATTTTTGTTCTGATGTAAATCATTCATTTTTAAAACCACTGTCTTTCATAGTGGGCAAGCGTATAAGCAGAGACCTCTTGGCTTACCAGGAACAAGAGAACATTGGACCGTTCATCTTTTTTATTAATGCAGAAAATTCTTTTGTTTGTTTTGCCGAGGTAAAGAGTACCAGTAAAACGCTGGATGAATGCAAAATATACCATTTTGAAGCAAAAAAATGTTCTGCTAACATTTTGATTGGGGATACAAATAAGTTCTGCTGAAGCCCAAGAAAAGAACAGAAGATGTTAACTGTATAAAAGCAAAATTGTAATATCTTGGGACAATTTGTTCTTTATACCCTTTGGTATAATTTTTCTTGGTGTTGTTTGTTGCTTGCAAGTCTGCTGTTTCAGTGTCTTCTTTTGACATGGTTAACTCTTTTCAGTCTCTTGTTTTGATTTGTTTTATTTAGTGAGGCTTTTCTTCCATCCTTTGTTCTTAGTTGAAGAGGTTCAATCTAAAATTTGTACTCTACTATCATCGAGTAACTAAAATGACTTTGTAGATGAAAATTCTCGAAAAAAAATTAAAAAAAATCTCTCCAAATATGACAGTTTTGTTAGTAGTGATTCAGAATAGAGCGCAATTTAACAGACTGTTGGCAGCTTTGTCTCTTCAAATATTAACAGATATACTTCATGGGCGGCATTTTCTTGAAACTACATTTTCACAGGGACAAGATCAATGGTGGCTTTAATACACATGATTGAGAAGCAAGAGCTCATTGATGAAGATAGAAACGTCATATTATATGCTTTTATTTCAACAAGATATTTTAATATTCCAAAGTTTGTACGATCTGTATAAGCTATGGGAACCATGAGTAAAAGAAAACTGATCTCTAAATATTGCCAAACTAACCAGTACTAGCTATATTTTCCTATAGTTTTGTAGCAAATGGCAAACAAGTCTACATAACAATAGAGTTTTAAGAAATAAAAAAGCAAGAACATAAAATTCTAAAGAGACAATAATTATGATGGATCTCAAAATAGTTCCTGCAAATGTTGGTAGAAGTACAGAATATGAGAGGAGCATAGGTTGTAATCTGTTATTGTATTATTTAGTATTTTCTAAATCAAGAATATTGATATAGATTGCTTTAAATCAATGAAGACAACTTTAAAATTTTGTGTCTAGTTGTGGATGTTTGTAATGCATTTTGGAAGAATGAAGAGTTCCTAATAGACTAGGAGCTTAAAAATCATATAATACTATGTGAGTTGTTTATTTTGCATGCAAGTTTGTATTTGGTATAATTGTAGTTTTTAAATATTTCAATATGATGCATTCAAATATACAATGGTATGCATAAGAAGAAGCTAGGTGAAATGAATATTAATAGAATATGTAATTCAATATGTCACAGGAAATTCAAAGTAAGGTATTATAATTGTAATACCCAAGAGTATATGGGTGGTATTGTGGATTATAAAAGCATTGTAATTCGCAAGGTGTGAGAGAAAATTGAACTAGTAAACTTGATACAATTTAAATTCATCAATAAAAAAAATGTCATCATCTATGTAAATATAATTAACAAGATATAATAAAATAATTATTTATATTAATAAAAAATAATATAATATATCTTAATATATCATTACCTTAAATAAATAATTTAATATAATGTTATATTTAATAATATAATATAATTTAGTTAGGATTAATATAAATTTGATATAATAATTTTTTATATTATATTTTTTATTGATATATTAATATTTTATAATTAATAAAAGATAAATTATAATTTTATAAAATAATATAATAGTTTAGTTAAAGTATATTTTTAATATAATCTAGTATAATATAATAAATAATTAAAAGATTTTCTATTCCATGGTGGTTTCTTAGTGGAGTTGTGAAACAAGAAAAGAAGATCTCTCTTTCTCCATCATTCTTATCTCTCTCCTTGTAAGTGTGATCAAGAATTTCAAGAAAAATCAAGATGTAGGAGTGGTATTCATAGATCCATGCACATGTGAAGGCATATTTGATCCTACATATCTCATACAAGGTCAACATCTACACTCAAGCAACAAACATCAAGCATATTTCATGGATTTGAGTGATACAAACATTCGTCTATGAGGGTAAGCACATTAACACAATATTGAGCCTTTGTGTTTACTTTATTCTTTAAATTTCATGATTTACATTTTGTATTTCAAGGTTTATTCCTAAATAGGGCTTTGACTAAGGGAAAACCCTTTAGCCAACCTATTTCCCTACTTTTCTATGTGAAGGTACAAGCCAAGAAGTTGTAATTTTAGATTTGAGCATCGCAGGTCCTAACCCAGGTCTCTGCCAAATCTGGGACAAAATCAATACATATAGAATGTTCCAAATGTTCTGCACCTAGGTATAGAATGTTCCAAACATTCTACACCAATATAAAGAATGTTTCGAATGTTCTACACCCTCAGAAACATGCTCAGATTTTTAAGATAGACAACAAGCATGTTCCAAGACCCAGATCTGGAAATACAGCCGATTCTCAAATTCTAATACTCGAAAAAATAAGAGCAAAAGAATATCTCCTTCTTATCTCAAAGGTACACACTTTTCAATTTTCATTTCCTCTTTACTATTTTCATATTTAGGTAACTCAATTTGTCCTCCTCAATTTACAAGCAACAAAAAAAATAGAAGCCCCTAAGACCCGAATCCAGAATTGGCATCACTTTATCCTTTTATGCGGTGTTGATCCGGTTTGACTTGAGGAGGCTTCATATTATAATGTATCTCATGAAATTTGGGAGTGCTTATATCCTATTAGGTGATCCCCATTTTCTATTGTACATTTTGGTGAATCTGACTCATAACATTTCCATTCGGATTTGGTATCTAGATCTACTTTGTATGCATTGAATTTTTATATCTACATTATTTTGATTTTTTTAGTTAGATATCCTCTCTATGCATTTTTTTTTCTAGATTTTTTTTTAAAATTTAGATATCTAAACTTGTGTTAGATCTACTTTCACGTTTAATGTGCGGCTTGTATTTACTTTACAATTTACATAGATTCACTTAAGTATTAGATCTCATTTGTGCATTTCTTTAGATCTATCTTATTTTTATTTTGTGCACGAGTGCTATTACATTGAGTCCCACCTATAACATTCCTGATAGGAGAAGTTGTAGACTTATGGGTTCCTTTGTTCTTGAGTCCTCTTTACTTCCTAGGAATCTTGTAGAGACCAACATGCATAATAATTATCTTCCTCCACCTCTTGAAAACAACTCTTCCTATTCTTATTATGATGAGGATGAAAGCCTTAGGGTTACACCTAGTCAAATCCAAAATCTTTCTTATGAATTTGACAAATTTGAACAATGGTTAGGTCAAGAGAATCCCAACCTTGAGGCTATTTCTATAGTTAGTGGTTTGAAAAAGCTAATTCATAATTATGAATATGGAATGGATTTCTTACGCTCTCTTTCTCAACTTGTTCACAACAATGTCAAGCCACTTCAATATTGTGCTCAATAACTTGGTTACACTCAACCTCATATTAGTGTCGAGCCTTCCAATCCCATTCCTACCCAAATACCTAGTATTTCTACCTATACTGCACCTATCATAACCACTTCCTTTCAATCTTCTAATCCTATACAGGTTGTCAATCCTTATACTAGTATTCCTCCATCTAGCATGTTACAATGGTGATCAAGACTGATTGTGCCCTTGGTCTCCTTGGTTGTTCAGCACAATGGTGGTTTATGACATGGCTTAACTGCCTCCTATGTCTTCTATATGTTTGTTAGTAATAACTGAGGGAGAGGGGGGGGGGGGGGGGGGTGAATCAGTGGCCTCAAAAATTTATCCTTTAAACTTTAACCACCAATCAATACACCTCAAATTATTAAGTCCCTACAAGATGCATGCCATGAAATACTTATAATAATTAACTGTCTGTCGGTTTACCTTGTCTGTCCTTATTCTCCTTGATAACCAATAAGTAGTAAAACTTTTTACCGATACTCAGTAAATATGCAGAGTAAACCAATCAATCCAGAAATGCATATGTGAAATATAAAACAATAAAGTAATAAACCATACACACATAACACATGTATTTTAACGTGGAAACCCTGTTAAGGGAAAAACCATTGGGACCGGTACCCCAAATTTTCACTCTTCTGAAGTGAGCCCTGTTAGGAGCCAACCCTGTTAAAGGTTACAAACACACTGTTAGGTTTGACCTTGTTAGAGGATTTTATACATAGAG
>MU226018.1:371590-404250 GCA_018584345.1 Thuja plicata
GATGTACTAAATTGAAAAATAAAATAATTCTAAGTTTGGTCAGCCCTAAGGGCTAAATTTTTGGAACCTTCTCGGGCGGTGGAAATTGCCTATATAAAGAAGGCCCGTAGTGTTGTCTTAGGCAGTTGGGGACAGTTCTGGGTAGATCTAGGTAATAATTCAAGGCTTTGTCCTACAGAATATTGTAAGGGGAATGCCCATGTGGCTCTGCATACTGTAATTCTGAAAGTTTGTAATTCCACATTTGTGGAGATAATAGGAAGCCCATTTTCTGTTCTTGCAAATTGTTGTTGCTTCTCTATTTCTGTTATGTGTTTGTGGCATTAAGGGGAGCACCCTTCATCATAATGATATGCTATGAAAATCATTTGCAAATAAGATGAGAAAAGAGTTTGAGATGTCTATGTTTGGAGAAATCAAGTTCTTTCTTGGTCTCCAGATCATGCAACAAGGAGAAGGCATTTTCATTACACGGTCCAAGTACATCAAAGAGGTCCTGAAAATATTCAAGATGGAAGAATCCAAACTAGTTGGAACACCGGTGGCTACTAGATGTAATTTGAAAAAGGAGGACAAGACAATAGAGGTAAATCAGGCTTTGTACAGATCAATGATTGGAAAACTCATGTATGTTGTACACACTAGACCAGATATTGCACTTGCAATAGGAATTGTTGCTATATTTTTTGCTAACCCCAGAGAATCACATATGACTGCTGTGAAAAGAATTCTAAGATATCTGAAGAATATTGAGAAATTTGTGTTATGGTATAGAAGAGAAGGCAAATTTGAACTTAAGGTGTTTACCGACGCTCATTGGGCTGGAAATCTTGATGATTGAAAGAGCACAACTAGAGGAGAATTCTTTATGGGTGACAAACTTGTCAAATGGATTAGCAAGAAGCAAGGATGCATCTCTTAGTCTACTACAGAAGCAGAATATGTTGTTGCTGATACAAATTGCTCAAATATTGCATGGATCAAACAGTTGTTGGGAGGTAGCCATATGAGGATCTCAGAACCAGTGATTATCTATTGTGATAACACCAGTGCAATAAACATTTCCAAGAATCCAGTCATGCATGCTAAGACTAAACACATTGCCACCAAGTATTATTATTTGAGAGAAAAAGTTCAAGAAAAAGAGGTGATACTTGAGTATGTGCAATCAAAAGAACAATTAGCTGATATCTTCACCAAGCCACTGCCCAAGGATAGATTTGAGTACTTAAGAAAGAGACTAGGGGTCAAACCCTTGTCTACCAATCAGTAAAATGTTTGAAGGCTACATCAACCTACATATTATCAGAATATCAATCATGTTGATGGAAGAAAAGAGATGAACTTCAAAAGATACATCTATATACAGACAGGTATATATCAGAACGGAGCACCAAAGCATATTGTTGTATTACTGATGGATAAGGGAAATTCAAGGAATATATTATGGATAGGAAAATAATTATTGCTTGGCATGAATGTCAGATATTTGTAAAATATTTATTTGGCATTGTTGTCAAAGGGAGAGAGATTATCCATATTATCACATCCTTTAGGAAAAACAGAGATAGATTATTCATTATCAGATTACTCCAACAGGGAGAGATTATATCCTAAGGGAGAGAAAATTGTATGAAAGATTATACAAAGGGAGAGTTGCTGACAAAAGAAAAAGACATCAAAAGAGAAAGAAAACCCAAAGGAAAGAAATTGACACAAGGAAAGGTCAAAACACATCAGAAGAAAGAGAACTGCAGGAATCAAATCTAAGCTAAAATAAAGCTTACCAAAGTTCAGACATTTATCAGTTGACAAAAGGGAAAGATTGGTAGTTTAATTAATCTCAATGATTGTATTTCATATTGTATTAGAAATAGTATAGTGTGATAATATAGTATGTTGTCATCAATGCCAAAGGGAGAGATTGATGACATGTAACTGTTTGAATTTTTGATAATGTTAAGTTGAAGATAATGCAAGGCATTAAATCAATTAATGGTTTGTATTGTCATTGATGTAAACTTGATATCATATGTACGATCATTTACATAATGCCAAAGACCTCAGAGAATAAATGGAACAAAGTTTATGCTTTCAACAATGCATAAAAGTCAAGTATTCACTAAGTGACAGACAACACCGATGGACTGCACACCATCGGAAAAGGCAAAGAAGAAAAGTCACAATGATACCCGACGAGCAGAAGACAATGTTTCCCGATGAAGCAAAACCACAGGATGCCCAACGAGCTGAAAATAGAGTTGCCCGACGAGTAAAAATCCAATGATGCCTGATAGACAGAGATCCCAAAGCTAATTGGAGTCACACCAACAGAACTGTCAGTTTTCATCGACGAATAACTATAGAGTTGACTGACAGAACAGAGAGTTCAAAAAATGACAAAATATCTAGCTGGCAAGAGCTAAAGATAGACTTAACTGATTGTTTTCTTTGTTTTATTTTACTAGAGTTAAGTGATTGATTTAAAGATGATTTGTACAATTGGCATGAAGATAACTACGAGACAAATCAAGAGTTATGCTTTAAATCTAATTGGCTGGATTGTTTTTCACGCCAAGAATCAAGAATCAAGAAACAATGAATATCATGTCTATATAAGAGACATGATTAATTCATTTTCAATATCACATTCATGAAAAATGGATTAAGGGGAGTGAATAAAAAGAGGATGTTGAAGAGAAACTAATAAAGAAAAACTTCATGCAGTACTGATCAATCAAGCTGAAGGAGAGCTAAGGAATTCTGCAGACACTGATGAATAGTGAGCACAACATCACATAGCAGAAAGTGTGGAACACAAAAGAATTGAATTGATACATTGATAAGAGAGGTAAAGTACCTAAATAGATCTAAAAATATGCAATTCAAGTTGCATTAGAAACATTTCATATTGTTTTAGTTTAACCATTGAAGCATCAAGTCTCTTAATAGAGAAGGACTTAACAGTCTTCTATATATTGAGGTACATCCCAAGGAGTACCAGAAAGGTTGATTCATGAAAGTAGCATTGGATATGCCCGATGCCTATTGATAGTCTAAGAGAGAGGCTAATTCAAGGATGTCAGTATTAGATGCCTGATACTAAGTAACAACCTATATGTGTAAAATCCTCTAACAAGGTCACACCTAACAGTGTGTTTGTAACCTTTAACAGGGTTGGCTCCTAACAGGGCTCACTTCAGAAGAGTGAAATCTTGGGGTACCGGTCCCAGTGTTTTTTTCCCTTAACAAGGTTTCCACGTTAAAATCTATGTGTTATATGTGTGTATGATGCATTTATTTACTATTTTGTATCTTACATAATTCATTCTAGATATATCGATATACTCTGCATATTTACTATATTTTGATAAATAGATGATTGCTTATCGGTAAACATTAAGAAGAAGGTTTAATAGAGCAATCCAACATGTAGTAAATTGACATAAGTTGTTTAAGGCATTCATCTTGTAGGACAAAAGGTAACTTGAGAAATAATTAGTGGTTATAAGAGTTAAAGGGTTGATTTAAGGATTAAAATTTGAGGCCATTGATTCACCTCCCCTCTCAGTTATTACTAGCATCCTCAAGATTCTCAAAACTGATACTATGGGATTTTGGATGATATAGTTGAGTGCGACTTTGAATCCTTCAAATTAGTTCTATTCGTCGTCAGATGGTACAGGCTATAACTGAATCAAAATGATCGTAATAGAACTGTTAATCAACATGATAATGGATTTACAATGATTAATACAAGGTCATTTGAGCCAGTTGGAGATGAGCCCTATTTTCTTCCAAGCCAATGTGAGAAAGTGTTTTACGTAGAGGTTCCATAAAAACCGGGTTGGTCATTTGTTGTTAGACATGATCCAAGAGGAAGGCCAGTAAAGTATAACGTGATGGAAGAAAAAGAAACTGAAGATGATGAAGAAGAAGAAGAAGATGATGAAGAAGAAGAAGATGATGATGGTGGTGGTGATGGTGATGATGATGATGGTGGTGATGGTGATGGTGGTGGTGGTGGTGGTGGTTGTGATGATGATGATGATGATGATGATGTTGAGGACAACGATGACAATGATGGTCATGATGAGGATGGTAATATTGATCTAGTCATACAAATTTATTTGACTTATATGTTTTCATAATTATTTATTATGTATTAAACTCTAGTGCCATGGTACAATTAAATTAATGTGTTCATTTCTAATGATTACAACATATGTGATTTATGATACATGTGTTTCAGTTTTACTCATATATTTAATGTATTTATTATTTAACAAATTACCAATGTATTGCTTATGATGCTCAATTGTTGGTGTTGATTACATGCATATATTTTGTATGATTGTAACCATTTTTGGAAATAGGCAATTGACTATAGACGTCATCACCCCTTTTATTGACAATCCTGCATAGCACACATAAAGTAAAGGTAAGGAATTAAAAAATATACAATGATTATGATGAATGCATATTGTTCATGTTGTCTTCTATGTAATTTGTAGCATAGGTATCACATAATTTTTGGCTAACTTAGATAAATGGCTCACATATGCAGGAAATTTAATCCCTTTTATGAGGATCGTGCATAGTGACATGGATCGGCAGCTATAAGTCAATACACCCTATAGATTACATCAACATTACCCTCATTTAGAAAAATATCTCACGCCTTACCAACTATATCTGCCATTTGATGGACTATAGGAACCACCTAATATGTACTTGTCAGGTTTGTCTTCCTCAAGTCAGGGAAATGCGGGGATAGAAGATGAAAGTGAAACATGTAGTAGGCCTAAAATAGGGAAATCAACCAAAGGTCAAAAGATTAGAAGAAAATTCAATAAACACATGCAATTTTTCCTTGCTAAAGGGGGGTCATGTTCTTATGATGATGAGACCATAGATGACATTGAGATGCCCTTGGGGTACACACATCTTCTAAAAGAATGGGTACCCAAGGAACTACCTCCAATTAACATTGATTTTTGTGTTAATGAGAGGATATATCGTATAGCTCCATTAGCATTACATGGTTTGGGCCTATTTTCCATTGATGGCATAAAGGTATGTTACAAAAAAGTTATTGAATTGTTGGATTTTGTCAGACCTTGTTACAATTACAATAATTGGATGCAGATTGTTCGATATAAAAAAGTATGCATAGATATGCATTGTTTATGAATTATATACAAAGGAAAGAAAAGTATCAAAGTAAAGGATTTTCTATGTACATTGATGGAAGGCCAAAAGCAACAGGGAATATTGTGGGTTTTATAAATAGTACGCGACCTGGGTCAACTAAAAAGAGTCCCAATTGCATATTTGAGGCGCGTGAGGGGAATCGTATTTTCGTATGTGCGATAAAATCAATAAGTGCAGTGCAAGAACTGCTAATAGATTACTAGTTGAATTGCATAGATAAAAAAAATGACATAATCATGGGGGTGGTAAGTACTATATACCATTTAAACTAACCTCCAATTTATGACTCCAATATACCATTTTATTAATAAGTTTTTTTTGTTAAGTCTATTGCTTTCATTTCGCTGAATTTTTTATATTTAAGCTTTGTCACAGGATGAAATGGATGCACCAGGTGATGACGAAGGCAAGTATTTTACTCCCACCCATTCTTAGAAAAGGTAAACCTTATTGTAATTGTACAAATAATATAGAAGAAAAATGTTATATTATTATGTTCTTTTCTTTAGGGTTTTGGAGTGATTCTCATAGTTTTACTGATATTCCTGTTGGATGATATCAGTTTTGGTTATTGATCATGCTGTTCATATTCATGTTTTGTCACTGATGTCAACATATATTTCTATGAAGAAGATAGACTGGCTACGTAACTGAATGAAGTGTACGGACACTGTACGGATGATTTAGAATGATCAAAGTTGAACTTATGCAGAAGGATGTGTGTTGACCTTATCCCTAATGTCACTTGACTTTATATTACCTACTATGGATGTTACAATTGATTTAGTGAAGACTTGTTTTCTGGAGTGTAATTGTGATTCTAGATAGAGCAGGTCTCTGTGTTTCGGGTATATCTTTTTGGCAAAGATATTACAGAACTTGTGAGCTTACTGATGGACAACCGACATATGATAGAGTAATGGGTTGAGTTTGATTGTTGATTGGATACAGATGACATCAGACATGGTGTGTATTCTGGAGAAGACCTATTTCCTGGCTGACTTCAGACGTGTAGCATGTGAAATTAATTATGAACATGATTTGCGGATCTGAATGTATATGTAATGAATTGTAAATTTTGTATACTTGTTTCAGATACTGTGTGTATCTTAGCAAGGGGCTATGTAATTATTTGTATGATGGAAAGCCTTAATTTGCTGACCTAGTTAATTATGTATTAGGAAAGCTTAACTGGCCGACCTAATGAATTATTGTAAGATGGTATATATGAAAGATAAATTCTCGAGAAGTGTGACAGAGAAAAGAAAGAGAAGAGTGGAAGTTGCGAAGCTTGTTGACTGCTGGATATAAAGAAGAGTTGATACATCATTGGAACTGACCAAGCAAAGATAGTTTCTATCTAACAGTTCACTGGAATGTGTATTTTCATTATACACTTGATTTGGATTGTAAATATTTGAGGGTGGATTTAACCTTCTTTGGTTAGTGTGCCTACAGTGAGCCTACTATTTTCTTTGACTCCTAATAGGGTATGTCTCCTAACAGGGACTGTGTACTAAAATGTTGTAACAAGCTCCTAACATGGCTAATATATTTTAACAGGGATACTATACTCTCAGTACTTTATTTTTGGGTCTTAATTCCCATCGGGGTTTTACCTTTAACAGGGTTTCCTCAACAACAAATATTGTGTTATGGTGTTGTCTATTACTTTGTTATCATTTACATTTACAGATTTGGTTGATAAAGTATAAAGTTTAATAATCTAGATTACAATTGATTCACCCCCACCTCTTAGTTGTCTTATGGAATGTTATTTCTAACAATTGGTATCAGAGCTATTGGTCCTCAAAGAGAAAGTTTACAGCTTGAGGTGATCTTGAAGATGACTTACTATAGGAAGGATAGTCCAAAGTTTGACTCTTTGACAGTTGGCAGAACAAGATGAGAACACATTTGCTATGTCTTGGGAAATGACTAATGGATGATAAAAAAGAAGAAGGAAAAGATAGCGACTGAGGATGAATTAGAGAAAGCCAGTAAAGATCAAAAGAAGTTATTCTCATGCAATATGGTTGCATGGGAATCCTTAATCAACGCATTATCAGAAGGAGTATTTACTAAAGTAAAGGACTTGGACTCTATACATGAAATTTGGTCAAGAATGGAAGCACTATATGTTGGAGACAAATGTACAAAGCAAGAAAAGTTATAAAACTAGAAGATAAAGATATAATCACTAAAGATGAGAGAAGATGAAAATATCTGAGCATATGCACAGAGAATTACTGAGGTAGTTACTAGTATTAGGAACTCTAGAAGAACTTACAATGAGGAAGAAGTTATTGCAAAGATACTCAGATCTTTGACACCTGCATATAGAACCAAGGTTCAGGCCATAGAGGAGATCATACCTTTGACACCGAACTTCACTAGAGAGATGTTGATTGGCAAGATAACTACATTTGAAGCCATAGAATTGGGAGACACTCTACCTAAGGTTGAGTCAGCATTCAAAGCAAACCGTGCACAAAAGCAAAAGAATCTTACCTAGAAATGCAAGCTCAAACAGTAATGATCTAAAAGAAGAACTTGGAGCCTATGCTGATGAATGAGAATAGATACAGGAAGAAGAAACAAAGCTAGGTGAAATTATTGCACTGATTTCCAGAAGAGAAAAGAGAGGTAAGGGTAAGTTTGAGGGAAAATTACCTTTGATATGTTTTTCATGTAACAAGATCAATCATTTTGCATCTAGATGTCCTACAAGAATTCCAAAGCACAAACCTAAGTTTTTCAAGTCTAAGTTCTCAAAGGATAAGGAATGTTATTATGATAATGAAGGTATATCTGATGATGAGAATGGTGATTATGTTCAAATTGGATTTATTTCTATTAAAGATGATGAGCCTATGCATGAAGAAAAAACATTAGTATCTCGAGTTGAAAAGAAATCTGAATGGGTCATAGATAGTGGTTGTTCACATCATATGATTGGAGATAAAAATAAGTTTGTGAGTTTGAAAAGACATGATGGTGGTATTGTTAGATTTGGTAACAATAATCCTAAACTAATTATTGGAATTGGATCTATTTTCTTGGATGGAAATACTAACACTAACAATGTATTACTTGTTGATGGACTTAAGCACAATTCATTGAGTGTTGGACAGCTAGTGGACAAGGGTTATCAACTAAACTTCATAAACGGAAAGTGTACTATCAAGAGAAAAATAAGAGACTTGATAGCATCTGGTACTAAATCTAGAGGTAATGTATTTGAATTGAACACATCTGAAGCTTCTTGTTTTTTTGCAAAGGTTGATGATAGCTAGTTATGGCACAAAATATTTTGTCATGTTAATTTTTATAACATTGTGAAGGCAAGTATGACAAAAGCAGTAAGATATCTACCTAAAATTGTAAAGCCATCTAACACTATGTGTAGAGAATGTGTTATGGGGAAATAGACTTGAAGCACTTTCAAGAGAAAAGCCTATTCAGCAAAAGGAAAGTTGTATCTAGTGCATACAGATCTATGTGGTCCTACAAGAACAAGATCATGCTATGGTGAAAGGTATTTTATACTTTTTGTTGATGACTTTTCTAGAATGATGTAGGTTACATATTTGAGAGATAAATCTGAAGCATTTGACAACTTCAAGTTGTTTGAAGCTAAAGTTGAGAATGAATTTGGTTTAAAGATGAAATGTTTGAGATCAGATAGAGGAGGAGAGTTTACACCAGAGCTGTTTAACACATACTGTGAAGAAAATGGGATACATAGACATACTTCAGATCCTAGAACTCCACAATAGAATGGGATAGCAGAGAAAAGAAATAGAACCATATTAGATACTACAAGGACTATGTTGCTGGAAGTAAATGTATCACATGTTCATTGGAGAGAAGTAGTTGGTACTGCTATGTACACATTAAACAAAATTCAGATCGGAGAAGGTACAAATAAAACTCCTTATGAACTATGGTTTGATCATGCACCTACTGTGAAATATTTCGGAATATTTGATAGTAATTGTTATATCAAAAGAGATGATGAAATAGGCAATTTTGATGCTAGAAGTGATGAAGGAATCTTTCTTGGATATTCCACTAAGAGTAAAGCATGTAAATGTTTCAATCTGAGACTGAGAAAACTAATTGAAAGCGCCAATGTGAGGATAGATGAGAAATTTCAAATTAAGGAAAGAATGTATGATTGTGGTTAGATAACAGAATCAAGAGAAGTTGGTGTTGAACCTGAAGGACCCTTGATGATCGAGAATGAGATTGAAGAAGAAGAACAGGAAAAATCTACTGAGACAAAAAAGACACCAAGGTATGTAAAGAAAAATTACCCTGAAGACCAAATTATTGGTGATGCAAGCAAAGGCATGATGACTATATCTAAAGTCAGAGATGGGATCTATTTGATTTCTCATGTCGAACCAAAGACTACTGATGAAGCATGTAAAGATGACTCTTGGACTAAAGCCATGGAAGAAGAACTAGAACGGATAAAGAAGAACAATACTTGGGAATTGATTCCAAGACCTAAGAAAAAGAATGTGATTGGTACTAAGTGGGTTTTTAGAAACAAGATGGATGAGGAAGGAACAGTGGTAAGAAATCAGGATAGACTGGTATGTAAAGGCTACTCACAACAAGAAGGCATAGACTATGAAGAAACATTTTCACGTTTTGCTAGATTGGAAGTGTATCATCTTAAAATGGAAGCACTTCCATGTTAAGAACATTTATCCCTCCTTAGGGGATGTTTTTTACTACCATCATACTATCCCCTCCTTTCTACATCATCTCCTTCTTTTGTGCCTGTTTAGGACCCTGATGGGGCCTCTCCAGGCACCTTATATCCCACCTGGCACATTTTCCAGGGGTTCTGATCCCCTAGGTCAAGGTCGACCTTGAACTTGACCTAGGTCAGGGTTGAACTTGACCTTGACCTAGGTTAGGGTTGACCACAACCTTGAATTGGGTCCCCCTTCCAAATTTGGAAGCTTGTCGGCATCTAGAGGTCATCAAAAATTCATTTTTCCCACTTCCAGGTCGACTGTTTTGGGTTTTGAGTCTGCAAATCCTAAATTATATTTAATATAGGTCCTCTTCTAGGGGCATGGGTCTAATGGGAAATTAATTATCCTATGTCTACCTCCTTAGAATATTGTGCCCTAGTTTCATATAAAAGGAAGTTTTCTCCTCTCATTTTCTCTAAGCGATATTAAGCAAGAAGAAGTCTTCTAAGTGCAAAAAGCTCTAACCAAGATTTTGTCAAGAAGAAAAAGGTTCAAGCATCCATTTTTCTACATGTTTCCAAGCTTTCAAGGTGTTCAATTCTTCCTCTCAAGCATTCAAGCTCTCCATTGAAGATCAAGGATTCAAGCTTTCAAGCCTTTGAAGGGATTTAGTTCAAGAATTCAAGATTTATCATTCAAACCCTAGATTTAGCCATCATGGTGGTGTGATCTTCCTTCAAGATCCTTTGTGCATCCTCAAACACTCATTCATTCTCTTCAATGTGGATTCCAAGCATACAATCATGGAGGTTTATGGTTTCTATTGAGTCCAAGCTTTCATATTTACATATTTGTCTACATTTGAATTACAAGTGCATATCTATTCAATATCATAGCTTCATTCTTAGATTCAATTCTACTACTTGCTAGCATTCTATACTTTATTGATTTCAAGGTTAATTCAAAAATCAAGGTTTGACGAAGGAAAAGCCTCCCCCCCAACAAACAAATCTATTTTATTGCAGGTACAGGTTTACGATTGAAAATTTGAACTCAGATCTGGATACCCTTTTCAGCAAATTATCAGGATCCGTGAACAGATTTTCTATCAGACCTGTGTAGGTTAGGGTCGAGATTATTGGGTCAGGGGTGATATTAGTGGGTCAAGGTCGAACTTTTTCATAAGACGGTGTCAAATCAGAAAAATATTTCTGGGTTTTGTTCGTCTCTACATTTCCTTTCTGGATCATACTTCAAATTTTCTAGAAATAGAGTACAGACCTCAGAAAACAACATTTTTTGATCTACAATTATTTAAGGTTAGTCCATTTCTCCTATCAATTTCAATTCAAATCCTTAATCATTCTAAATATATCACACATTCACATTCATTCACACACATTTTAAGAGGGAAACCTAGGATCTCCTTCTTTATTCTTATTTCCAATAGATTGATTCATTTATGCATTGATCCTTTTTGGGTTAATCAATTTGGATCCTTCCTTTGTGCATTTGAGAATAAAAGGGAATATCTTATTTATCCCCCCACTCTAAACATTAAATGTAAGGTTATAAGTGATTTGAGTATCAAAACACTCTTATTCTATTAACATCATTTTCTACCTTACATTTTGGTGAACCCGTGATAGACAACTCTTTCTTTTTGGTGTTAGATTTGCATTTCATATTAGATATTGCATGCATATGGAAGTAGGTTTTCTTTTATGATCTTGTATTTATATTTCAAAATTCATAAAAATCACAAAATTTCTTTAAAAACACAAAAACATTTTCATGCTTGTAATTTTCGTGTGTGTTCAACATGTATGACTCTTGTTTTGAATACTTTGATGAAGATTTTATTATACAAGAGAATAGATCCCCTATTGAGGTACATGGAAGTGAGGATGAAATTTGTTTGAATATGATCTCCATGGATCCTATTCCTCTTTCATCCTCCTCTATAATCTCTTCAATTGACCTTTACCATAGAAATGAGTTAGGGATAGATGTTAATTCTTCTCCTAATATATGTCTGCTAGAGATTTACTTCTGGCAGCAAGTTGATTGTATGTTTGTCATTGATGACAACATATAATATACAGTAGTGTTCTGTATGTACTTATCAGAATAATGTTATCTAGCCTTGTGCGGTTATATTCATGTTGAAGACATGTTGTTTATGTTTTGTTCATACACACAGACTCAAATATAAAGTTTCAGTTGTGTTGTGTAATTTTGTTAATGATAGTTACAGTTTTTGGAGTTTGTCTGTACAGAGTCAATGTATTGCATTGGTTCTTGAGTTGCACCTATCTTTGGGATATGAATGTGTATATTCAAGTTTAGTTATGAGTTGAAGATAGTTATCTAAAGGCACCAAACATGTTTCAACAAGATTGCAATGTTAGAGTTAATTTGGTGAGGCCAACTTTGTGAAGCGTCATGTCTATTCAGTTTATATTGCACAGTTGTAATTATGCTTGCATGGTTATTTAAGCCAACAAGGATGTTATGAAGATTTTCCTAACAGGTCCCATGATCTCATATGTTGAGGAAGATACTTATAGTAGTTCATTTGTGGAACACTAAGTGTGAATGAGAAGATAAGAGATAGAAAAAGTATAGAGCAAAATATCAGTTATGTTTCATTCATCAAGGATCTATGTGAAGAAGAAGTGAAATATTAAAATAAATTGGAACTTATCAAGACAACAGGTCTACTCTGCAGTTCATTATCAGATATAGTGCATATCTATTTTATAGAAGGTTGTAGCCTTCACCATTGAAGCAGTGAGCTTTTGGACAGTGAGTCCTCACCCTTAACAGAGTTATTTGTAAAAGACTCCTAACAGGGTCAGACCCTTAACTAGGTCACTATACTTATTCCATTGTAAAGAACAAATCCTAACAGGGTTGCAAGATATTCTAACAGGGATTATTATAAACAAGTATAGTTCATTGTGGGTGTTAATTCCCACCGGGGTTTTTATCATTTGGTTTCCCCGTAGCCAAATTGTGGTGTTGTCTATTATGTTATCTGAATGTGCATTTACTTTAATGTATTCTAGAGTTAATAAAAGAAAAGAATTAAATTAGCTGATAACTGATTCAC
This sequence comes from Thuja plicata, assembly GCA_018584345.1. Lineage (NCBI taxonomy): Eukaryota > Viridiplantae > Streptophyta > Pinopsida > Cupressales > Cupressaceae > Thuja > Thuja plicata. The sequence goes on from MU226018.1 coordinate 384,635, forward strand.
CCCCTCTCAGTTATCCTTTGGGACTATTCTAAAAATTGGTATCAGAGCCAAGTGCCTTGAAGAGAAAGCCTAATAGCTTAAGGTAGATCAGATGGCATACTTCAAAAAATAGAGTCCTAAGTTCGATGGAGAGAATTATCTAGATTGGAAGAACAAAATGATAACACATCTACAGTGTGTTGGTTTTGACATCTTTAAGATAGCCACACAAGAAGTTGTTATTCACTCTCTAAAAGACCTCTCAAGAGATGATGCTACTAGTAAACAAAAGGATACATTCACAACTAATGCAGTTGCCAAAGAAGCCCTTATAAGTGCACTATCTGACAGTGAATTCTCTACGATCAAGAAAGTAGACAAGGCATACACAATATAGAATTATTTAGAAGACATTTTTGAAGGAGATATCCAAGAAAAGAATGCACGTAGGAAGACATGGAAAAAGAAATATACCAATCTTGAGATGTTACCTGAAAAGAACATTAGAGCCTACAATCAGAGGATAAATGAACCAGTTTATGGAATTAGAAACAATGGTGGAGAAATATCAGAAGAAGACATAATGGACAAGCTAATGACTACTTTAGCAACAAACTATGAGAACAAGATCAATATTCTAGATGAAACCTTGCAATTTTCACAAGACTTCAAGAGAGAGACTTTGATCAATAAACTCTCTGCATTTGAGATATCAAGATTGAAGACTGAACCCAAAAGTAAAATAGCCTTCAAAGCCTTAGTTCATGGTAAGAAACCTTTACACATTTCTAGCAATACTGAGAAAGAAGAAGTTGATGAAGAACTAGAAGAAATCATTGTCATGATTGCTAAAAGAGAAAAGAAAGGCAAAGGAAAGTATGAAGGACAGTTGTCATTCAAATGTTTTTCATGCAACAAGATTGGCCACTTTGCATCCAAGTGTCCCATAAGAGTAAAGAAATTCAGATCTGATTATAAAATAAAATATAGAAAGGAATACTATCATGCTGAAGAAGGTGTAACTGGTGAAGATTCTGGAGAAGATTAAATTGGATTCATTGCCCTTAAAGACATGGAAAAATTGCTTGAGGAAATAAACATTGAAGATGAAAAGGAAGCACAGGAGTTAGCCCTAATTTCCAAAGGAGACATTAGAACTGATTGGATCATTGACAGCAGATGCTCTCACCACATGACAGGTGATAAAGATAGATTTGTTCATCTAGACAAGTACAAAGGTGGTATGGTTAGATTTGGAGATAACACTCCCAAACCTATCATAGGCAGAGGATCTATCACCCTGGATGGAAAGAATAAGATAGATGATGTTCTACATCACAATTTACTAAGTGTTGGACAACTACTTGACAAAGGTTATCATTTGGAACTCAAAGACAACAAATGCATTATTAGCAACAAAGAAGGAGACATGATTACATCAGTCTCAAAGACAAAAGGTAATTTTTTTCAGCTCAATTCAGATATAAGTTGTTTTGTTGCAAAAGTGGATGACAGTTGGTTATGGCACAAGAGAATATGTCATATCACTTTTGACAAAATAGGAAAGATAAGCAATGTCAAGGAAGTTAGAGACCTTCCAAGTATTGCAAGACCAGTTGACACAATGTGTAGGGAATGTGTTATGGGAAAGTATGTAAGGAGCTCTTTCAGAAGCAAGTAGAACTCAACTGAAAACAAGTTAGACCTAGTGCATATAGATTTATGTGGTCCTACTAAAACTGGATCATACTACAGAGAAAGGTATTTAATTTATTTTTTTGATGATTTTTCAAGGATGATGTGGTTTACGTTCTTAAAGAAGAAGTTTCAATCCTTTGAGAAGTTCATAATATTCAAAGCCAAAGTTGAGAATGAATCTGGATTAAAACTAAAATGTCTAAGATCAGATAGAGGAGGAGAATTCACCTCTGACCAGTTTTATGACTACTATGAAGAACATGGAATCAAAAGATAGTTGAGTGCACCCAGAACCCCTCAACAGAATGGGATTGCAGAAAGAAGGAACAAGATCATACTTGATATAACACGCACTATGATGATTGAAGGAAAAGTTGTGCACACCTATTGGAGAGATGCAGTCAATACAATAGTCTATACTATCAACAAAACACAACTAAGACCAGGCATAGATAAGAAACCTTATGAACTTTGGTTTGGTAATGTACCTACACTAAAATACTTTAGAATCTTTGGCAGCAAGTGCTACATCAAGAGAGATGATGGTGTTGGTAAGTTTGATGCTAGAAGTGATGAAGGTATTTTCCTTGGTTATTCTACTAAAAGCAAAGCATACATATGTTTCAATTTAAGATTAAAGAAGATAATAAAAAGTACTCATGTAAATATTGATGAGAAGTTCATGGTTCAAGAGAGGTACTATGAATATGCACCTATGATTGAGGATGAACCCAATCCTAATAGTAAAGACACTGTTATTGAAAAAATGTTCAATTACATTGATATTTCATGTAATGAACCTGAGTCAAACAAAGAAGTAGCATAGATTATAGATGAGGATGTCACTCCAAAATTTTCAAAATTCACATCTAGGTATCATTCAAAAGATGATATCATTAGAGAACAGTGTAGCAGTGTTTTGACTAGATCTAAAGCAAAAAGTTTAACAGTGGATGAAGATGTATGTTTACTTTCACTGATTGAACCTTTAAATGTTGAAGATGCTTGCAAGGATTCTGATTGCTAGAAAGCAATGGAAGAATAATTAGATCAAATAATAAAAAATGACACATGGGAATTGGTTCCTAGACCTAGTGACAAAAATGTGATTGGAACAAAGTGGGTATTTAGGAACAAGATGAATGAAGATGGTATAGTGGTCAAAAACAAAGAAAGACTAGTGTTTAAAGGATATGCACAGAGGGAAGGGATAGATTACACTGACATATTTTTCCCTGTGAGCAGATTAGAAGCCATTAAGTTATTCTTGGCCTATGCAACATTCAAAGACTTCAAAGTATATCAAATGGATGTCAAATCAGCCTTTCTGAATGGTGAGTTGAAGGAAGAAGTCTACATAGAATAGCCTGAAGGATTTAATCTATCAGATAAACCAGACATGGTATGCAGATTGAAGAAAGCACTCTATGGACTTAAACAGACCCCAAGAGCTTGGTATGAAAGACTAAATAGTTATCTTACCAAGATTGGATTTAAGAAAGGAGCAGCAGATTGTAGCCTATTCATAAGAGAGACACCTAATGGATTACTACTTGTTGCCATATTTGTTGATGACATTATCTTTGGAGGTAATGACAAGCTTTGTGCAGAATTTGCAAAAGAAATGCAGAATGAATTTGAAATGAGCATGATTGGTCCTATAAAATATTTTTTGGGATTAAATGTAAAGAAGATAGATAAAGGAATATTTATAAATCAGTCCAAATATGTGAAGGAAATATTGAAGAATTTCAAGATGGAAGAATGTAAGCCAATATGAACTCCTATGATAACATGAAGAAAGCTTTCTAAAGAAGATGACTCCGTAGCAGTTGACAAGACATTGTATAAGTCTATGATTGGAAAACTTATATATCTTATTCAATCTAGACCAAACATATCTAATGCAGTTGGCATTGTTGGTAGATTTGCAGCTGAACCAAAATAGAATCACCTAATGGAAATAAAGAGAATATTCAGATATCCAAAGGGAACTATAGACTATGGTTTATGGTATCCTAAATCAGAAAATGTGCAACTTCATGTGTATACAGATGCAGATTGGGCAGGTTGTATTGATGATAGGAAGAGTAGTTCTGGAGGAGGATTATTTCTTGGACATAGGTTGGTTTCTTGGGTAAGCAAGAAGCATAATTGTATCTCTGAGTCGACATCAGAAGTTGAATATGTTGCAGCAACATTAAATTGTTCAACAATGGTTTGGATCAAGCAGATGGTTAAAGATTTTGGTATACAGGTTGATTATCCTATTGTTATTCACTGTGATAACACCAATACTATCAACATGTCCAAGAACCCTATGATGCACACAAAGACAAATCACATTGAGATTAAATACCATTTTATTAGAGAAAAAGTTGTAGATAATGAAGTAAAATTGGACTATGTGAGCACCAAAGAACAGTTGGCAGATATTTTCAAAAAGCCTTTATCAAAAGATATTTTTGAGTATCTCAAGGAGAAGTTGGGAGTAATTCCCTCTCTTGAGTCTGATTAGATAAAGCAGCGAGAACATTAGTCCATAGTGACTGGTGAATGGTTGACTACTCTACTTCTGGAGCAGTACCTGTGCCTAATTGTTTATGGTTCCCTTTGCCATTGATGTCAAAGGGGGGGTATATAGTAAGGGGAAGCATATAATCTAGGGGAGTATAAACACAGATAGAGGAGCTGCAGTAGTGTAGAGGAATATTTGATGAGGATATTGAGAATATTGTAAAAAGAAAGAAGACACCATGTGCTGAAGATGTTTTTAATATCATATGTTGCCATCAATTTCAAAGGGGGAGATTGTTGGAGATTTACTTCTAGCAGCAAGTTGATTGTATATTTTTCATTGATGAAAACATATAATATATAGTAGTGCTCTATATGTACTTATCAAAATAATGTTATCTAGTCTTGGGTGGTTATATTCATGTGAAGACATGTTGTTTATGTTTTTTTCATACACGCAGACTCAGATATGAAGTTTCAGTTGTGTTGTGTAATTATGTTAACGACAGTTACAATTTCTAGAGTTTGTCTGTACAGAGCTGACATATTGCATTGGTTCTTGAGTTGTGCCTATCTTTGGGATATGCATGTGTATATTCAAGTTTAGTCATGAGTTGAAGATAGTTATCTAAAGGTGCCAAATGTGTTTCAGCAAGATTGCAATGTTAGAGTTAATTTGGTGAGGCCGACTTTGTGAAGCGTCGTGTCTATTCAGTTTATATTATGCGGTTATAATTATGCTTGTGTGGTTAGTTAAGCTGAAAAGGATGTTATGAAGAGTTTCCCAATAGGTCCTATGATCTCATATGTTGAGGAAGATACTTATAGTAGTTCATTTGTGGAACGCTAAGTGTGAATAAGAAGATAAGAGACAGAAAAAGTACAGAGAAGAATATCAATTGTGTTTCATTCATCAAGGATCTATGTGAAGAAGAAGTGAAAGATTGCAATACATTGGAACTGATCAAGACGATAGGTCTAATCTATAGTTCATAATCAGATATAGTGCATATCTGTTCTACAGAAGGTTGTAGCCTTCACCATTGAAGCAGTGAGATTTTGGACAGTGAGTCCTCGCCCTTAACAAGGTTATTTGTAAAAGACTCCTAATAGGGTCAGACCCTTAACCAGGTTGCTATACTTATTGCATTGTAAAGAAAAACACCTAACAGGGTTGCAAGATCTTCTAACAGGGATTATTATAAACAAGTATAGTTCATTGTGGATGTTAATTCCCACCAGGGTTTTTATCGTTTGGTTTCCCCATAACCAAATTGTGGTGTTGTCTATTGTGTTATCTGCATGTGCATTTACTTTATTGTATTCTGGAGTTAATAAAAGAAAATAATTAAATTAGATGATAACTAATTCACCCCCCCTCTCAATTATCCTTTGGGACTATTCTAACAATGTCTTTTCTATGAGCCTACTTTAGAGTATAATTATTTCCCCTTTAGGGATCAAGCTTCAGGAACTCATACAATGTGCTTTATTGATAGGGATGATAATCCTCCTATTTGGGATGAACCTTTGGATTTGGATGTTGATTACTCTCTTCCTCATGAAGCCATTATGGGTGATTCTACACTTTGGGATGAAACCTTGGATAAAGATATTGATTTATCTCCTCCTGGTGAAGATGCTTTGATACAAGAGGGTGATTTATTAATGGATGACATATTCATACATGATGATAAAACACACTCTCCTTATGTAGAGATTTTAGAGAAAGAGGAAAACATTATAGATTCTTTAACTCCATTTGGGATTTCTTCTAGTAATGAGACATTAGCAGAAAATGATATGAATTCCCTTAATGCTCTCCCTCTTAGTGATGATCCTATGAAGAATCAAGCTCCTACCCCATCTTCTCCTAGGATGTATTCCTTTATTTTTCCTTCTTGTGAATCTATCAAACATACTAATGATGACATAGTGACTATTGAAGTTCAATTGACTTGTTTTCATATAGCTTCTTGTTATGGTCATGTTTATCATTTACTAGTTAAACAAGGATTCCATAGTCAAGGATGTACTCAGCATAAACATGGAATTCAAATGCCCTTATAGAATGGGGGGCATGAGAATTATTATGGATTGGGATTTAATCCTCAACAACATAGCAATGATACCAACATCTCAAATAACATTTCAAAACATGATGACCCTATGAAGGAATTTGACCAAGATGTTGTTCTGCCAAAACTCCTTCATGCTAAGATGATTACTAGACCTAAACGCAAAAAGAAACATATTCTATACTTGAAGATTCTTCTTTTTGTTTCTATCATAGATTTCATGATCACTCTACTAATGAATATCAAGCTTTACAATATAAGATTAGGCAGCTCATTGATAGTAAAGCTATTTATATATCATGTGGCAATGTGTTATATTTCAATCCTATTTTCTCTAAATAACATTTATGTTCCTATTATGGAACTCCATATTATGTAAACAATGTTAGCCTAATCTTTAGGGGCCCATTGTCTTGCATAGTATTATGAGTGATATAATAGGTCCCCTTTCATCCTTGTCCCTACACTTGGGGGGAAAGGATGCCATCTCCTTCTTTTCTGTCTTTCTGAGATTCACTTTTCCATTGGTTAAGCAATATCTATCTATAATGTGATATCCAATCATACATGAAAATCTTGGTTTGCATTAAGGATCTATGTCCTTGATTATAACCTATTTCATTGTTTTTGGGTTTCCATGGTTGATAAATCTCACCTTGGAAACTAAATAATGTGCTATCCCTCACAAGGGTTACTTTTTTCACTTCTCACATGATATCTCTTGATATAATTTGATATATCCATTACTTTCACCCCTGGAGGGCAAGGAATTTTCCTTCTTCCTCTATCTAAGGATTTACTTTCCTTAGCTTAGTGGCATTTGTTTATCATATAACATTATTTCCTTATAAAGATGTATGTTTTTAACTATGGATACCCTCTTATATGAGAGGTGATTTTCCTAGGTCATCACCTCTTCTTTATTTTGCAAATTATGATTTTGATAAACTCTTACCCTTGCTTTGGGTTAGAGTTTGATTCCTTCATCTAAAGATTCCACTTCCTCTTGATTATAGGGGCTTGATGATTGAATCTTTGGTCCCTCTTTTCTTTAGAAGATGACATTTTATCCAAAGCACTCCTCTATGGTGAGGGTCTTGATGATAAGATCTCTTCCCTTTTGAAGATCCTTTTTTCCATAAGTGACATATCCATTTCATGATTATCTATGTTCTTGGATGTAAGGGTCAAGACTCTTCACTAAGAATATGGTATACATTGTTGTTAAGCTGGATATCTCCTTACCTTCTGAAGTAGGTATCCTCTTTTCTCTTCCTTATCCTGCCTAGTGGGTAGTCATGATAAGGAGGGGGGCATATATAGGGTCTCCCTTGTACTATAGTTTACATTAATTTACATTATGTAGCATGCTGAATCCTCAGAAGGTAACGCACATAATTTTCTAAATCCTAAAGGGATATACATTTTTACTTTTATTTTTGCTAAATCCTTGAAAGGTAACACACATAAGTTACTAAATCCTGAAGGGACACACATTTTTACTTTTATTTTTGCTAAATCCTTGGAAGGTAACACACGTAAGTTGCTAAATCCTGAAGAGATACGCACTCTTTCAAATTTTCAATATGCTAAATCCTTGGAAGGTAATGCACATAAGTTGCTAAATCTTGAAAAGACACGCATTTTATATTCATAGTGATACAAGAATGTGGATCTATGGATATTTTCAAAAGCCGTCAGAAGATGCATTAACATTACAAGCACAGTTTATGGGTGAACCTGTTGGGCTCTCCCTCCTTGGTGATTCATAGTAAGGTGGGAATCTTACTAGGTGAGGTAATCACTATCACTTTTCTCTCTTTTTCTCTTTCATGCTAGTAGGATTAGATCATGAAGCTATGTTATCTATAGTGTTTCTCTTGTCCTAGTTATGTAGTCATGTATGTTTCTATGATTGATTGCTCTTTATTTTTCATATCTTCTATGCATGTATGTTGAGTTAGAAAACTTGGTCTAGGGGTTCATGTCCTTGACCTAGTGATGTTATACCTCGTTGTGATCTGCCAGAGTCTTTCTTCTAACTTTACCGAAAGCATGTTCGATTTCCATACTTCCGCTAAAGTAAGGGCTTAATGTATCATCTTAAAATGGAAGAACTTCCATGTTAAGAAAATTTATCCCTCCTTAGGGGATGTTTTTAACCACCAAAATATTGTCCCCTCCATTCTACATCATCTCCTTCTTCTGTACCTGTTTAGGACCCTTACGGGGCCTCTCCGGGCACCTTCCATCCCACCTGGTACATTTTCCAGGGGTTCTGACCCCTAGGTCAAGGTCAACCTTGACCTTGACCTAGGTCAGGGTTAAACTCAACCTTGACCTAGTTTAGGGTTGACCTCAACCTTGAATCTGGGTCCCCCTTCCAAATCTGGAAGCTTGTCAACTTCTGGAGGTCATCAAAAAATCATTTTTCCCGCTTCTGGGTCGGCTGTTTTAGGTTTTGAAGTGAAAAATCCTAAATTATATTTAATATAGGTCCTCTTCTAGGGGAATGGGTCTAATGGGAATTTAATTCTCCTATGTTGTCCTCCTTAGAAGATTGTGCCCTAGTTTCATATAAAATGAATTTTTCTCCTCTCATTTTTTCTAAGCGATATTGAGCAAGAAGTCTTCTAAGTGCAAAAAGCTCTAACCAAGATTTTGTCAAGAAGCAAAAGGTTCAAGAATCTATTGTTCTACATGTTTCCAAGCTTTCAAGGTGTTCAAGTCTTCCTCTCAAGCATTCAAGCTCTCCATTGAAGATCAAGGATTCAAGCTTTCAAGCCTTTGAAGGGATTTAGTTCAAGCATTCAAGATTTATCATTCAAACCCTAGATCTAGCCATCATGGTGGTGTGATCTTCCTTCAAGACCCTTTGTGAATCCTCAAAAACTCATTCATTCTCTTCAATGTGGATTCCAAGCATACAATCATGGAGTTTTATGGTTTCTATTGAGTCCAAGCTTTCATATTTACATATTTTTCTACATTTGAATTACAAGTGCATATCTATTCAATATCATAGCTTCATTCTTAGATTTAATTCTAATACTTGGTAGAATTCTATACTTTACTGACTTCAAGGTTAATTCCTAAATTAGGGCTTGAATAAGGCAAACCCCTCCCCCCCCAAAAAAAATCTCTTTTTATTGCAGGTACAGGTTCAATATTGAAAATTTAAACTCAGATCTGGATACCCTTTTCAACAAACTATCAGGATCTACGAATAGATTTTCTGTCAGACCTGTGCAAGTCAAGGTCAAGATTATTGTGTCAGGGGTGAGATTAGTGGGTCAAGGTTGACCTTTTTCATAAGATGGTGTCAGATCAGAAAAATACTTCTGGGTTTTGTTCATCTCTGCGTTTCTTTTCCGGATCATACTTCATATTTTCCAAAAATAGAGTACAAACCTTAGAAAACAACATTTTTTGATCTGTAATTATTTAAGGTTAGTGCATTTATCCTATCCATTTCAATTCAAATCCTTAATCATTCTAAATATATCACACATTCACATTCATTCACACACATTTTAAGAGGAAAACCTAGGATCTCCTTCTTTATTCTTATTTCCAATAGATTGATTCATTTATGCATTGATCCTTTTTGGGTTAATCAATTTGGATCCTTCCTTTGTGCATTTGAGAATAAAAGGGAATATCTTATTTATCTCTCCACTCTAAACATTAAATGTAAGGTGATAAGTGATTTGAGTATCAAAACACTCTTATTCTATTAACATCATTTTCTACCTTACAGGAAGATGTGAGACTATTCCTTGCTTATGCTACACATAAAGAATTCAAAGTGTATCAGATGGATGTGAAATCAACATTCTCGAATGTGATCTAGAAGAAAAAGTGTACATTGAGAAACCTGGTGGTTTTCCTTTGACAGATGATGAAAATATAGTTTGCAGACTGAAGAAGGCATGGTATGGACTGAAACAAGCACCGAGGGCATGGTATGCAAGACTGGATAAACATCTACTTCATCTTGGTTTCAGAAAAGGTAATGCAGACAGTAATTTGTATTTAAGAACTGATGAAGATGGAATCTTAATTATATAAGTTTTTTTTGATGATATCATTTTTGGAGGAAATGATAAAATGAGTAAGAAGTTTCCTAAAGAAATGGAGAATGAGTTTGAAATGTCAATGATTGGTGAAATGAAATTCTTTCTTGGTTTGCAAATTAATTAGAGTATGAATGTCATATTTATATCTCAGACCAAGTATCTTAAGGAAATGTTGAAGAAATTTGGAATGGAAGATTGTAAACTTGTTGGAACACCCATGGTGATAGGGAACATACTAACTAAAGATGATGAGACTCAAAGTGTTGGGCAGACTAAGTATAGATCAATGATTGGAGGTCTACAATATTTGACACACACTAGACCAGATATTACCAATGCAGTTGGAATTGTGGCTAGATATCAGGAAAATCCTAAAGAGACACATTTTGCTTCTATGAAAAGAATTTTCAGATATTTGAAAGGAACAGTAGAGTATGGATTATGGTATGAAAAATATGATAATTTTACATTGCAGGCTTTTACTAATGCTGATTGGGCAGGTAATGTAGATGAAAGGAAGAACACAAGTGGTGGAGAATTTTTCCTTGGAAAGAGGTTGGTTTCTTGGTTGAGAAAGAAGCAGAACTATATTGCTCAATCTACTGCTGAGTCAGAGTATGTTGTTACTACAATAAACTGTACACAAGTTGTTTGGATGATACAAATATTGAAGGACATCAGAATAATTTTCAAAGAACTAGTGGTTATCCATTGTGATAACACCATCACAGTGAATATGTCAAAGGATCTTGTAATGCATTCAAAGAATAAACTTATTTCCATTAAGTATCATTTCTTAAGAGAGAAGGTAGCAGATAGAGAGATCAAACTGGAGTATATTAGCACAAAGGAACAGATAGCAGATATATTTACTAAACCTTTGCCAAAAGACACTTTTGAATATCTTAGAGGCATGCTTGGGGTGATGGCCCCTCCTCGTGAAAACTAAATGATGCATATGTGCATTAGTCCAGTGGATCTCAGAGTTATATCATTCTCTAGACTTGATATATGGATCTACTCCTTAGGGGGAGTGATCACAGGAGAATACTATGGAGTACATTTGGGTGATCTTGCACTTAGCTGATTGGACATGAAGATTTGAAAAAGATACATCTTACAGAAGACTATAGATGAAGTATGGCACCCTTTGCCATTGCTACCAAAGGGGGAAGAAATCTATGTGAAAATCCCTACTATTTTGGGGGGATTTGTGTTGAGGATATTTAGAAGATTGTATTGAGAGAGAGTACTTTTGGGTTGATACATATGGATTTTCACATATGTTTCCATCAATGCCAAAGGGGGAGATTGTTGGATGATATTAGTTTTGGTTACTGATCATGTTGTTGATATTCATGTTTTGTCACTGATGTCAACATATATTTCTATGAAGAAGACAGATTGGCTATGTAACTAGATGAAGTGTACGAACACTGTATGGATGATTCAGAATGATTGAAGTTGGAATTATGCAAAAGGATGTGTGTTGAACTTATCCCTAAGGTCTCTTGACTTTATATTACCTACTATGGATGTTACAGTTGATTTAGTGAAGACTGGTTTTCTGGACTGTAACTATGATTCTGGACAGAGCAGGTCTCTGTATTTTGGGTATATCTTTCTAGCGAAGATATTACAAAACTTGTGAGCTTACTCATGGAAATTCGACACATGATAAAGTAATGGTTTGAATTTTATCCTACATTTCACATGACCAGCTGCGATGGTAAAAGAACACTCATTTTTTGATTATTCATAATTAGTTTGTTTTCCCTGCCTATAGAGCACTCATTTTTTTATTATTCATAGTTTGTTTTCCCTACCTATTATTCTGATCAAATGGGTCACCTTCAGGGTATTTCCTATGTAAAACTCAAAAATACAAAGCTTAGTTCTGGCAAGACAACTAAATTAGGAAAAATCTTACAAGCATGTTCCCCAAATTTAAATTGTTTATTGCTGCTATACTTACCAAATTATGTTAGAATTTGTGTTGCCTTAATCCTGATGCAGGCTTGTAGAGAATGCCTAAACCAAATTGTTGATACCTACAAATAGAAACTTACGCTTTCCTGCCTTCTGCTTCCCAATTCTAGAAGCTTCCGTAGGAATGTTCTTCTCAACCTCCTCATCCTTCTTGCTCTCATTTTCTTTGGGTTTTCTGATTTTTCTTGTCTTCTGCAGAACAAGGGATTCAACATAGCAGTCGTTGCTTCCCTCCTTTGATAGCTTATTGCAGAACAGGGGATTCAACATAGTAGTTGCAAATATATGAAACAGAACAACAATTATTTCCAAATGAAGGATTTTAGCGAATGTAAAGTTTTTGCAAAATGGAAGGACCTAAGAAATTGCAGTGTAGCATGGATCCAAAATGACAGGACCTAAGAAATTGTAGTGTAGCATGGATGCAAAATGGAAGGACTAATGAAATTGGGACAACCTGTATTCTTTGTCTCATGTGATACAAATTTGCATTAATTATGTTTAAAATGTTAACCTTCTAAAAGAAGTTGTTAAGGCTTGCCTCAACAATTACAGATGCTTCGTTGCATCATTTTAATTATTCTCTCTCCATATTATTGAATGTTGATTAATAATCTACATGTAATTTCAGCATAATATCGTGTTTTCTTTGTTTTTACAATACTTTCATTCTGATGTACTTTACGCTTTTTACATCTATTGCATCAGGGTAAAAGCACAATAATCTATCACCCTTTTACAAAGGAAAAGGACAACAACACCAAAATTGTAAAACTTCAAGGGCATAAAAGTCACATTTCTATTGAGAATTTGAAGATGATGTAAACTAATGAAATGTGTAAAATAGGATGAATTATATGCCTATAATTGTTTTAAAAAAAATTGAACCAAAATTAATATGTTTTTTGAAATTTTTAGGTCTATTTTTCATTTTCTAAAAAAATAGTAAATCAAGGAGTTTACTTCCCGCCAAATCATTATAAGTAAAACATTGTTTTTTCCTCCAATTTCAGAATATGTTTTAGATGACATATATAGGTAGTGCAAAAAAAAAAGAAAGAAGTTTTTTCGATGCATAGTTTGCCTGTTATAAGTATTCAAAGTCAAACTTACTTGAAATCAACAATTTTTGTCTCCCGCCATTTTTATCCTATCAAAACTATACCAAAAACCAAATAAATTACATATTATTGAAGATTACTCTCTTCTCTAGTGTTATCTATGATTTTAAAAATTTTATGAATTGATTTAGAATTTTTTTATATTATCCGAAGCAATGACTTCTGAAAGATTTAATAACCTACATGTAGTTTTTAATGAATTTGTTCAATGTTTTGTATTCGAAACAATATAAAATTTATATCTCAAGAATTGTAGTTCTGAGATATAGAAAAGGGCACTTTTAGGTTTTTGACATTGTCTAGTTTGAGCAGAGAAAAAACTAGCAAAAGTGCAAACTTCTAGATTTTTTATGTTTTTGGAGGTTTGGCTGCCACATGGCATGCCACCTAGGTAGACTCAACCGAGTCAGACTCGGCCGAGTCCTACTAGCCCTCCCATTGGCTCGCGTATGAGCTGACTTAGCCACGTAGGTGCCATTTGGTGCCATGTAAACTCGGCTGAGTTAGCCTGGGCCGAGTTTGACTCGGCCGAGTATGACACGAATGAGCACCCAAAATTGTCCTTAGGGGTGACAGATTATTGTGCTTTTACCCATCACACACATATGTTCGCTATATTGATTTCAATAAATAATTCTTCTAAACATCTAGTCCATTCACAAGCATCCATTTACAATTTTAACCATATCTATCCCCTTAAATCATTCTACTATAGGCAGGAACTTTGACCCTTGTGTCTCTTGTCAATTTAGAAGAACAATGCCTTGATCACCGGTCACAATAAAGAATAAGATGTTGCTATATTGCTTGAACTCTTCAAGTATTTGATATGTTGAATTGGTGGCAAATATCCTTCACACCTCGTATCCTATATGTAGAGGATAAAGCTTTGTTACTGATATGTATTGTATCCCTTGTATATCTATTTGCAACAAAGAATATGGTATAAAACATTAATTGCTCTGTCATTGTGAAAATTTTATTTTATTTTTTAAAATAAAATAGTTCATCATTTTTACGACCTTACTATTAGTCAGAAACGATGAGGATTCTATATGAATGACGAACTGATCCACAAACTATTGTCAATATATTTGTCGTTAATGAATTTTCTTACAGTCAGAAATGAAAAGGATTTTACAAGAACGACGAATATATCGATGACATTTCGTCACTCAGTTCATTGTTCATATAGAATCCTTATCATTTCTAACTGTAAGTAAGGTCATACAAATGACAAACTGTACAAAGGGTGTAGAGATGAAAGGCGCATCACAAAATATTTCAAAAAGCCTTTTTCCAACCTTTTAGTTGTCAGTTTTATGACTACTAGGCCAGTCATGGAAAGTTTCAACAAAAAAACTTCCATGACATATTTTGTCGATTGACCTACGTTTTCCAGTCAAACAATCGACCTATTCTCGTCAAAAAATGGGCAAACTTTTATTAGTGAACATAGGAAAAGAGGAATGGTTGGAAGATCCTAGAGGGGTAGATCATTTGGAGGAGGCAGTTGTTATTCAGATAAAAAAAGTAAAGATAGAATCCAAAGAAGAGAGTTCATACCGAAGGGATGATAGAAATTTAAATAAAGGTAGTGGATCAAATAGTTATAGGAGAGATGAAAAAAGAGTGTTTAGAGGAACTTTTTAAAAGTGTGGTGGTGAAGGACACCGAGCCTTTGAATGTACTCAAGGAAATTAGAAAAGAAGATTGAGAACAGTGACATAAATGCTTTTGTTGAAGAATAATCTAGTAGACCATTGAATCAACCTTAAGATGGAGAATACCTAATGGTGAGGAGAGACCTATGTCATGAAGAGATAGATCAAGACTTATTTTGAGGTGGAGTTTGTTCAGGACAAGATGCAAAATTGAAGGAAAGTGTTGCAATATAATCATTAACAATAGTAGCTCAAATAATTTGGCTTCCATGGTGTTTCTGAACAAGTTGAATTTGCAGAGATTGAAGCATCCAAAACCTTATCAGATTGCATGGATAAAGGATGATCATAAGGTACTAGTAAGTGAACATTTTTTGGTGAAATTGAAGATAAGATCTTATCATGATGAAGTTCTTTGTGATATTATGCCTATGGATGTGTGTCATATTTTGTTGGGTAGACCATGGAAGTATGATATACAAGCATTACATGATGGAAGAAATAATAAGAATAGTATTGTTGCTAATGGGTTTAAACAAGTGTTGTTGCCTGTGATAGAGACTCCTAAGAAGGAGAATTGTACCAGAGTTAGAGTTTGTTTGGTTGAAGGAAGGAAATTATTGGATGGTTTGAAAAGCGATAGTATGTGTTATGCTTTGATTTCTAAGAAGTATTATTCTGAATGTGAAGAAGAATAACCTAAGGAAGTGAAATAATGCTAATAGAGTATGAAGACATAATCTTAGATAATGTGCCTGGTGGATTACCACTTGTGAGGAGTATTAGTCATTGTATAGATTTAATTTTTGGAGCTAGTTTCTCTAATAAAGAAGCACACCGAATGATACCTACAAATAATGAGGAATTGAATAGAAAAGTGAAATAATTGTTGAGGAAATGTTTGATCAGGGAAATTTTGAGTCCTTGTGCAGTACCAACAGTGTTAGCACCAAATAAGAATGGATAATGGAGGATGTGTATTGATTCCATAGCTATAAATAGGATCAAAATTAAGTATAGGTTTCCTTTTCCTAGGATGGATGACATAATGGATTTTTTGAGTGGAGCAAAGTATTTTACAAAGATAGACTTAACGAATGGATATCATCAGATCATAATCAAAGAGGGTGATGAGTGGAAGACTTAATTCAAGAAAAATGATGGATTGTATGAGTGGTTGGTAATGCCTTTTTGGTTGAATAATGCATCGAGTAATTTCATGAGATTGATGAATGAATTATTGAATAAATTCTTGGGTAAGTTTGTGATTGTTTACCTTGATGATATTCTTATTTTTTAGTAAGAGCAAAGAGGATCATTTGTTGCATCTGAGACAAGTATTATAGAGGTTAAGGGAAGAAAACTATTGATAAACATCAATACATGTTCTTTCATTAGAGAATAGACAGTGTACTTGGGATTTGTGATATTTACTAATGGTTTGAAAATGGATCTTGAGAAGGTTAGAGCAATTATTGACTGACCTACACCTGATAGTGTTGGAGAGTTAAGATCATTTCATGGATTAGCTATTAGTATAATGGAAAATATAGATTATCATTGTGTTGGAATTGATGTCAATATAATAGAAGGATTGATAAGCAAAAGTAATCAAAATATTTATTTTCTTGATGCTAACTTAACTATTGCAGGTGAACTAGTGGAGCAGAATGTTAAAAGGTCTAGTGAGAAGTGGATATTGTAGAGATGAAGTCACACGTGTAGAGGAAGAATGATAAATGTGTTTAATCTATTCACCCAAAGTTAAAGAAGGTTTTATGATGATTTGGATAGGTAACCAGGTTACAAAAGGTGCCTGGCAGACAGGGTGACAAATTGTGTCAATAAGAAGATAGAAAAAGGTTCAATGTGCTCAATAGAGTTAGAATTTCATGGAGAAAACCTAAGAGTGTATTGGACACATAATCAAGTGTCTTTAACTCATAGGATTTATACTTTAGAGGTCTACATGTCATAATATTATTGTCTTGAATGTTTGAGTGTTTTGTATGATGCTATAAGATGTTATTGAAGTATGTGCTTGATGAGTTAGTAATACACATGGATCAAAAGGATCAGATTGGTAGAGATTTTGTTCAATGATAATATTTTTATTTTTATTCATGTTCTTTGCTAACATAGTTGGTAAATTGTGTTGCGCAAGTGTTAAACTGTGAAATCTAGGAGATTTATGATCTCAAGGTGGTGGTTATAAACTGTGAATATGATTGACTAGTAATAGATAAATTTGAGCATAAGATTTGGCATGATGATTTGAAGAGATGGTGAATTAGGGTTGGTGACCTAGTTCTTAGTATAAGATGATGAATTAAGGCTAAAATCAATGGCCTTGGAAGAGGAATATTGGTTGTAAATGCTGGATATTTATTGTAGAGAAGTTGGGAAGATCTCTTAAAGGCTATGCTTCTTGTCTGAAGTATTTGGAGAGAGTTAGATCAAAGATCTTGATTATGCTTTGATGGAGCTAAATTTTGCATAAGGTAGATGTTTTTATCTGGTTCAAAAAATCTTATAGATCATTTTAGTGATCAGATTGTGAGGTAGCGAGCCTTCATTAGGGTTGTATCCTGAGGTTTTTTATTTGAGCAGTGAGCTCTAGGCAGTGAGACTGAATGCATGTGCATTCCCCATACATTCTAATAAGGTTATACTTCTAACAAGGTATTCTTTTATTATGGGTAATCATCCTAACCATGGTTTTTCCCCTAACAGGGTTTACATGATAAAAATATTGTGTCAACTTGTGTGGATGTGCTTCTAATTTGTATATGCATGCATGTTTCATACTCTATTTATTTAAATTAAATTTAAGGGTACACAAGTTTGAGTGGTTTTAGTTTAAGTGTTTGAGGTTTAACATTTTTGGGAACAACTAATTCACTAGCCCCTCTTAGTTGACCATTTCCATATTGTCAACAATTGGTATTAGAGCTTTGGTCCCTTGAAGAAAGCCTAACAACTTGAGGAAGAGCACATATGGCAACTTACAAGAAGGAAAATCCTTGGTTTGAAGGAACTAACTACCCTATATGGAAACGATGAATTATTATTCACCTAAGATGCATTGGAGAATAATATTGGACCATCAAAAATAAATCCTACACTCCACCTCTAGATCTATCTATGAATACACCAAATGAGAGGAAGAAATTTGACTACAACATCATAGAAAAGGAAGATTTTCTAAGAGTCCTATCAGATACAAAGTACACAAATTTTATGGAATTAGAGATTGCTCGTGATATTTGAACAAAGCTAGAGGCTCTTCATGAAGGTGATGCATGTGTCAAGAAAGCCAATTTAAAAATTCTGAAAGGAAGGTATGAATCTCTAAGAATGTCTAAAAATTAGAATATAACCTCTTATACCTTGAAGATAAATGAGTTATGCTAAAACATTAGATGTGTTGGTGGTGTATTAGATGAAGGGGAAATGTTTTCAAAGGTACTTATTTCTTTTCCCCCAACTTACAAAAGAAATGTTGCAGCTATTGAGGAATTCAAAACTATTGCTTTTGTGACAAGAGATACATTAGTTGGTGTATAGTCAGAAAATGGAAGCACTTCCATAGGAGACTGGTTTAGCCTTTTGAGTGAGTGGTTTGGGGTCATGAAAAGTGCCTCTAAATGGGTTCCTGATCTTGACATGGCTTCCCCCCTGACCTATCTTTCTAACCTCCATTTCCTGACCTAAATTCTGAATTCTGAGTCTATGACCTGTGATCCTGGGATCTGAGGATAGGGTTGACCTCCTAGATAGGGTTGACCTTGACCCTGCCCTAGGATAGGGTCAAAATTGACCCTATCCTAGGACAGGGCTGACCTTGACCTTGTCCCAGGGTCAAAATCCTGGGAACTTTTGGTTTCCGGGATGTCGGTCTTCATAAAAAGTTTATTCCCGCTTCCGGGTCGGCTGTTTCGGGTTCTGAATTGGTTGATTCCTAAATTATATTTAATATAGGTCCTCTCCTAGGGCTAAAGGCTTAAATTATTATTTAATTATCTTATGTAGGCCTCCTTCGAAGATTGTGCCCTAATTTCATATAAAAGGGAGCCTTCTCCTCTCATTTTCTCTAAGCATGAAAAACCATCATCAAGCATCATTATGCAATTGAGAAGGATTTTCAAGTGCAATTCAAGAAAGATAAGGAGAAATATTTCAAGCAAGCATCCATCCATTCTCAAGCATTCAAGCATCCATTTTCATGAAGGAGATCCATTGGAGGCCATTGAAGGATTCAAGCCAAAAAGTGCCCTTTTGGTGATCTCTCCATCCATCTTCTTCCAAAGCCCTTGTCAAGTTCAAAGAATCCATTCAAGACTTGGTGTTGAAGATATACAAGAAAGAGATTGAAGACATCCTTCCATTCTACATTCCATGTTTTGAAGCATACTTGTGGATCCACGGATTCGAATCCGCCACAAGGACATAATAAGCAAGGTGAATTTATGTGTTTACTTTGTTTATCTC
>MU226018.1:452190-462341 GCA_018584345.1 Thuja plicata
GACATGTAGTGTTCTGCAGATTCCTTTGAGGTTGATTTCTCTGATTGTTTTGATTCATTCTTCTTTGATTATGTTGTGACTGATTTCTTTGATTTGTTCTGCAATGTATAGCCCTGTGACCAAATTTGTTACAGGAGAAACAATAGCCATTAAAATGTCTTACCTCTTTGCAATCTCTTGCCAAATGACCATGTTTGTTACATGCATAACAAGTTCTGTTAACTTGCTTGATTTCCCCTTTAGGTGGATCTATTTTAATCTCTTCAATATTCGCTTCTTTCTTTGCTTCTGAAGATGCTTCATGAGGTTTATTTCTTTCTTGCAATGAATTGACTTCAATTTGTGCTATACTAAATCCAAGACCAGTAGTGTCACCTTTTTGCTTTTGTGCATTGAGCTGAGATTGAAGTGAATCAAAACTTGTGTGAAGTTTATCAATCTTATCCTTTGCTTCTGTTAATTCAAATTCCAACTTCTTCTTTATGTTTTCCAATTCTAGGACTTTCATGTTTGCTTTCAAGATTTCATCATCTAGTTGTTTACTTTCTTTGATCTTTTCTTTAATAGCAATTTGCCTGTCTGTGAGCTGTTCATCCAAATTTTCAATTTTATCTTTCAGAGACATATTCTCTTCATTGAGATTTTTGATCATTTTCCCTAAATCACTTGTAGAACAATCTTTCAAATCTTTTCTTAATTTCTTGATAAGCATTTGTGAGCCATCAACTTTTAGTCTAAGTTCTTCATTTTCTTTTTCAGATCTATCAAGATCTTCAAGAGCTGCTTCAAGATTCTTTTTCAAAATTTTTGCTTCTGTTGAGTCCATGATCTCCTCAAGTGGTTAAACTTGTTTTCTAAGGACCAAAGCTCTGATACCAATTGTTGGAGACACTGAGAGGGCGGGGGGGTGAATTAGTGTTTGTCTATTAATTACTTTTCAGAAACTTAAATATAAATAAAAAATACATAGAATGAAGCTTAACATAAGAACTCATAACACATGATATGATTATGGGGAAACCTTGATCAGGGGAAAACCCCGGTGGGAATTATTACCCACAAATATTGTACTAGGTATAATGAACCTGTTAAAGTTCCTTTGCCATGTTAGAAGCAGTCTTTACAATATGAGTACAATGATCTGGTTAAAGGTCTGACCCTGTTAGGAGTCTTTTACAAAACCCTGTTAAAGGTATATGGCTCACTGCCCAATAGGATGAAGGCTACAACCTTCTGAAAGATGATATACACTATATCAATATGAACTATTGTGATGACACTGATGTCTGATCAGTTCTGTGTATGTGCAAATGCTCTTACTCTCTTAAAGAGCTATATCATATACTAACTTCATTGTACTGCACTTCTGTATCTTCCTCTTACATAATAATTGACCCTTGTAACATAACTTTACATTACATACTTATATGTTCATATCCGAATATGCGCGACCCAAAACAAAACACTAGTCGGCCCTAAAACAAAATATACAACGCTTCCAAACAATTCGGCTCAAGCGTGTTTACTAAAATTTTAATTACATCATTACAAACATATAACCAAAGGTGCTTAGCCATTACATTACAAAATAATTCACGCTAATCAAAACAGTAGTCGAATTCCATGCTCTGTCTTCTGGACTGCTAGTCTACTGATCTGCCTGTAACTTTTTCATACTGTTGTTCCGCACTAAGCGTGTCTGGATGTAGCATGTACATGTGTCATACAACATATATCTAAACACACATATGCTGACTTGATCTCTCGCACATGTACTAATGTGCTGATTGCTGGGTATCTCTGTCTGCCTTGTTTTCATACTTAGTCATTTTTTCTTTCATGACAAAAACTAAACATGACTTTGTTGCCATGATGACAACACAAAATGAGTCATGCATCCTCAGGAAGTCAAATTGCCAAAAATAATGACAAAGGGATATGAGAAGGATTTATTTTGAATGGAAGGGAATGTGGGAAAGTACAACATTGGAACGCACCTTGAGCAGTGATGGGATAATGGAGAAAAATAAGATTTTGGATTTTGAAGGCTTAATGGAGGAATGAATGTAGATTTTGGGACATAGGGACCCAAAATGGATTTGTAATATGGAAGGTATTTAGACGGAGGGATAGCAATTTTGGATTTCAAATTTTATTTTTCTTTAGGAATCTATGCTTCAAGAAGCTTCTTAGGAATCCACATGGCTTTTGATTTTCCATTTTTTCGCGGGTCCTTCTAACACATTGCTTGCACAATGGATTTTGGAACCCATATTGATTTTGAATTTATTATTTGTTAAATGGGACTTTGTGGCCTTTTTTAAATTTCTTTTTCTTTTTGGATCGTACTTTTCTTTTTTAGTACATGTCGATTAGACTTGACATGTTGATCCTTGATAACATGGGGATTTCTTGTCTTATAGACTTTATGCTTGACATCCAAATTACTTGGAAGGTGAATTGATTTGATGGATGGATAAGAATGGTGTGGAGGTCTTTTGGATGGGTGGAAGGTTGTCCAAGATGTGTGCTTTTTCTTACTTGCATGTGGGAAAAGGTAAGGGGATTGAGAACTAGTGGATGGAGGAATATATGGACCTAAGAAGGATGGAAGGGATGAAGGGGGAGGTATACATTTAGATTTGGGTTTGGAAGGGATACCAACATCTTGAGAATCAGATTTTTAATTAAGACCATGTCCATAATAATTTTCCTTAACATGTAAGGGTTTTAATATAATTTCGTCATGGAGGTCTAACCCTTTGACTTGATAATGCTTTCTTTTATTGGTAGGACACTTGATACAAGATACGAGTCTATTATTTTGAGTTGTATATAATATGGAAGGACTTATAAGACCATGAGGTGGAGTATAAGGGGTTCATGAACATCTTGCACAAATGTGTTAGGATCATGAGGCATATCAATAGGAATACTGGGATCTTGTGATGGAATAGGAGTAATGATAGGATCATTGGGTAGGATAGGATCTTGTAGAGGATGTGGAGGATTAGGAAATGAAAATAAAGGGATGGAGGAATCTTGTGTAGGATTTGAAGGGATACTGGGATCTTTTCATGGAAATTAAGGTGAAGGGATACTTTGATCTTGACTTGGGAAGGGATCATTGGACTCCATTTGAAATGTGATTTTCTCTTAAATTTGTATGGAATGATTGGAAAGAATGGAAGAGAGGTCATGATCTTTCTTAGGATGTTGAAGGTCAATGAGACTTGGAAGGAGATTTGGTTTGTGACATGGAAAGGGATCAGATTTGATAGAAATAAAATGGATGGTGGGATCATCATGAGGCTCAAGGGAAATGGGATCATTGTGATGTTCAAGGGAAATAGGATCTTGGACAACAGTTGGAGGGGATTGATCATTGTGGGGATCTTGATCTTGATTAATTTTAGGATAGGTTTCTTTATTCTTTGGATCATCCTCTTGACATGGGGTATGGACTTGCATATGCAAGGGGGGTTGTGGAAAAGGTTCAATGCTTTGACATGAGGGAATTGGACTGTGAATGAGACTCTCTTGAATGGCTTTGGTTGAGATCAATGGCTAAAGTATTTGTGAATCATGGAAAGGACTTGGATTATCTTGAATTTATTCTATAGATATCCCTTGTGGGGTTTCATCATTGGAAGAGACACGTGATGGAGATAGAGGAAATTGATCTTGTGAGGTTGTGGGGATGAAAGTGTGGAGGGAAAAATGAATTTTTCTTGAAGGTTAGTGTCTTGAGGGGAAATAGGTGTGTCATCCATGCAATTTTTTTTGGGATGAGCCATTTATAGACATAGGTGAATTATTTATTTCATCCTCTTCATTTATAGGATCTGATTGTTGAAACAAATTCTTTAAAACTTTAGATTTGAACTTGCACTGCCTTATTGTTCTTGTTGGTGATACCAAATCATTATTTACATGTTGCACACAATTTTTGTAGTGAAAATTCTCCACAAAAGGTTTCTCATTGGTTATGCATGATCTATGTCCAACAGGTGTTAAGTTTGAATTTATTTTTGTTTGAGAAAACTTAGGTGAATTTGAGGATTTGAAAGGACATTAATTAACATGCGATGTTCTTGAAGAAAAATTTGTTTGTGATCTTGGTATTGATTGAATTGATTGCATGATTGGCAGAAGAGGTTTTGTGATTTCTTGAGGCATACTTGGTTGCATTGGAATGACGATTGGTTCATAATTAGTTTGTGGCCCCAATTGAATTATTCCAAACTTGGGTTCAAAGGTTTGATGTGGAACTTGGTTGAATGATTGATTTTAAATTTGAGCACATGGAGGCTAATTTGAAACTTGATTTAATTGAGCATGATCTGGGACTTGGTTAAAAAAATTTGACTCTTGAACGTGATCAAATTGGGCTTGGTTGAAGATTTTGTTTGCCTCATCCAGTTGTGAACTAAGTTTTGGTATTTTGGATTTGTTAATAAGAGATTGTGTGTCAATTCATAAAAACATTTATTTGGACATCTAAGTATTTTGGCCATCTCCATTTTATTCTTTATCATCTTTTCTACCCTCTCTTCCAATATTTTCTTTTCTTTATCCTATTTTTCTTGTAACCTTTAGATCAAGTATTCATGGGATTGATGTGTTTGACTGTGTTAATGTCATTTGTATTGGTTCAAGAGGTTGTTGAGAAGTGTACACGATACTTGGGTCAAAACCTTGTTGTTTGAAAGGTATACCTTATCTTGGATCAAAAGGTGTTTGTTTATCATTTGAAATGTACATGGATTGATAAGAACCTTGCCTTTGAGATCTTGTTACAATCAACATGATGACTAAATGCAAGTAAGGATGAGAATGCACAATGCAAATTTGTTTTTAATTTTTAGGAGACTTTAGAAAGAGAATTAAACCTAAGGTATGCAAAGGCTTTGTGAATTGATATTAAAAAATGCAAATGTATTTTGAATTTCAGGGTTTTGAATGACTATGCAAAGAAATCTAAGGCTTATGCAATTGTGTTTTTTGGGATTTTTGACTTTGGAAAATCTTTGTAAAATACAAACCTAAGACTATAACCTTAAGAAATTGAATAAAGAGCTTGACTTTAAAAGGGATCAATAGGACAATGATAATTGGATAAAAGGAGACAGGGTCAAATCCACCATGATAAATATGGAATTTGATCAAATGATAAAAGGAAAAAATAGATAGAGGGAAATAGGGACCAAATCAAGATCCTATTTTCAATAGCACGAGGAAAGATTCTTTTGGTTCTTTAGGAATTTGCAAAGTTTTTAAAAGGATCTAAGTGCAAAATGAGGACTAAATGCAAGTGGATTGTAATTGAAAATGCAAAGGGACTAATGCAATGCATGCAAAGGTTGCAAAGGGACTATGATATGAATATGAAAAATGAGGACTACTACACATGACACAAGGCTCCAAGGTGAATGTTTTGAGATTTCATATGTTCACAAGGGTTTAAGACAAGGTGTTTGTGATACATTGAATGTTTAGGAATGATTTTGAAAATATTTTGAATGAAGTTTGATGTGTTATTATGAGTGTTTTTAAAATATTCTTTAAAGATTAAATACTCATGCAAGATGCGTCAAGAAGAATGGCTATTGTAAAAATAAACATGCACTCCACAACCTAGGTTGGAAAGGAATACATCCATTGATTTCCCACGTGAACAAGTTCAGTCGCGACTACTCAAAATGGATAGCCTAGAATCTTGGAGGCACAGGCTTCTCCTTACAGTGCATTCACTTTTAAGGCACACCAAGCTTCGAATCCTAAGGGTCATCACCTACCAAGAGACTATTGTCTCTACTAAGATCCACGAAAGTGTGGGATGTCTTTGGAGTTTCCCCTTATTTCAATGAATAGAAGGATTTTATTGAGCCACTACAATAAGATGTGTTTATTCAAGGCATCCATTCCAAAGATAACTTGTGAATCATACAAGGCAACATGGTAACACAAGCGCTATTGAGACCTATAGTCCCACAAATACCAAGCACAAGCAATCTTAGGCCTCTAAAATTTTAATCCCATGGATCGATTTCATTATAGTGGGTTGGAAGAGGTTGGATTTGCCTTTTTCCCACTCATGTCATTCCCTCTCACTGGCTATGCTAAAGCACTCACGAGGCAACCCCTCTAAAAGACTGAATGAATTTCTCTTCACCCAATATCTATGAAGGAAAGGGGAGAGGATATGTTCATTAAAACTTAGGATTAAAATCTAAAAGAACTTCAAACACTTCATAAAAGATGCTATTTAGAGCATCAAATTGAAATGTTTGCTAACTACTAAAAAGTAGACATGAAAGTTTAGGAAGACACACGAGCTCTTCGTCAAGTGTCCTACATCAAACATATTAGTATTTTATCATGAATTCTTCATCCCACAATTTCCAAAATGTCGCATAAATCATTAGTAACAAAGAAATCATGCATATCAAGTGCAAAAACATAATAGGGAATGTAAAAATTCAAAACAAGGCATCAAAATTACTTATTTTACCAACTGTGTAGGAATATGAACCAACTGCACAACAAAAAGGACCAACTTCACAGAATAGAGGACAAAGTGTGGAGAAACAAAAAACATCTATGTAGAAACCCTAACCAAGTGCACATAATACCTGACCAAATGTGCAACTTCTTATCCAAGACCCAAAATTGACTAAAAACTTGCAAAATTGAAGGATTTTGACAAAATTGATCATATAGGACTCAATTACTATGTAATTAGGGTTATTTTTATGGAAATTTAGAATGATTTGAGTAGATTAAAAATAATTTGAAAACCCCTAATTAGGCTATGTGTACATTTGAATTGAATTGAAAGAAAGCAGATTACCTAGACTTTGCATTGAACCCTAAACTAGGTGAAGTTAATTTTAAGAGCACCAAATGAAATATAAAGTTCTTTTTAGGTACCCATATCCAAATGTGAGATTCATTAACCAAATTAGGGTTCATTTAGGCCTATTTGGTTTCATTTTATCCTTTAAATAAAATGAACTGAAATTAGAAAGCATCAAGGTGCCGATCTAAGTCCTAAACCCTAGCATAGTGACCCTAAACACCAAGTGCACACTTATCATGACCAACTGTATAACTCTGGGCCCCAAGTATGCATAAAAGAGAGCCAACTATTGAGAAAAAAAAACAACTATGCATGAACCCTAACTAAGTGCGCAAGACTTCACCAGGACCCTAAAAATGCACAAAAACATAAAAATTCAATCAGTTAAACATGTTTTCACTTTGCGTTCACCAAATGTAGGACATGAAAATGAGGAAAAAATACACACAAGAGGAACCATAAAAATATAAACCATGCATAATCAACCTATTTAAATACAAAATAAATTGAGATAAATAAATGCAAACTAAAAATTAAATTCCCTCAATTTGACAATTGTGCTCTTTTTTGCTTCTCCCAAACTTGATATGTAGCTCTCATATTGACAAAATGTACTAAAAATATGAAATAAAAGTGATATTATGATGGATAGAAGATTCAAAATGTGATGGTTAGATTTGATTGAGAAAAATGAATCTCAATTTATAAGATGAGAGACCAAATTGCATATTTGGAAATTAGATGCACAAATTGGAAGATTGTCATAATTATGAAAAATTGAATGCACAAATGGAATGCATAAATAAATGCATAAGTTATGGGAACTGTGGATACAAATTAGTAGGAATTTGAAAGCACAATTAGGAAAAAATGGACAGGGAAAGGTGGAAGAGATCATGAAGCATGATTTTAGGGATGGAAACACAATTAGAGGGAAGGGTGTAAGAGTTTCAATTTTGAATTTAAAAACTCTTTATTGCCTCCAAATGGAAAAATGGGAATAGGAATTTAGGAAATTCCATAAATGATGTAATTTATCCAAATAATTAATCTTGAAGACATAAGAAATAGGGGATAAATAAAGTCAATTTATTTATCCAAAACTAGGGGTAAGGCATGGGCTATTTACCCCTAAGGAACAAATTAGTTGATTGTTAACAAAATTTATGACGTTGATGAATATTTTAGTTGGGTTTGATAATTTTGATGAGGATTAGGAACAATTCTGATGGTTTGAACATGGTTTAGGAAATGATGGGGCATCAATGATCTTTGCTAATGCCTTAGATTGATTGATAAAAATGATTGACAATGATGATCTGAAATAACATTGATGAAATTTGATAATGATATTGAATCGAATTGGACCAATTTGATGATGATTAGGCATCGATGAACTTTGACAATGTGCTTGAATTGATTAGTTTTAAATTGGTTGATAAGGTTGATTTGAAACAATACTGATGAAATGTTACAATGCCATTAAATGGACTGATTATGATGAGGCATTGCTGAAATTTGACGATGCACTTGACAATGATTCATGATTAAATAGAACTAATGAACCTTGACAAATATATTGAATAAGCTAGATAATGATGAGGCATTGATGAACTTTGGTAATGCACTTGAATGATGATGAGGAGAAGGCATTGATGAACTTTAACAATACCTTGGATGGATAATGATGATAAGGCATTGATGAAATTTGACAATGCCTTGGAGTAGATGATGACAATAGGATTGATGAACTTTGACAATTCTATCTAATGAGGATAACAATGATTGATTTTGAAAGGAATTGATAATGTTTGAAATGATCAAAATGATGAGGCATCGATGAACTTTGACAATGCATTAGATTGATTTGAAAGGGGATCAAATGAGTTTGAAATGATGTTGAACTGATTAGGAAGGGCTTAGGAATAACTAAGTTTGATTTAGGAAAACTTGAAATGATTTAGGATTGATTAGAATTGGTTTAGGAAGATTTAGGATTTTCCAGATTGATTAGGATCGATTTAGGAAAATAAATTTTAATAATAAATTGAAAAAAATTTAGTATTCAATTAATGACAAAAGACACAATGCTGACATATAGGGAAAACCACATGCGCAACATAGAGGAATAATTAGAATGCAAATTTTTTTTTCAATTCTGATGCCAAAAATATTAACACGTAGACTATCAGGCTCGAACCATTTTTGAGTGTCTACATTACCTTGTTAGGAAAATTACAAATGGGAATGCACATGCATTCAGGCATACTTCCTAGAGCTCACTACTCAAATACAAAAAGGATCTCAATCCTATTGGGAATGTGAAATTGACACAATGAGCTAATAAATATTTATGCATGAAGCCTTTATGTCTTGAAAGTTACTATAAAGTTGTGAAAGAGTGGTAATCACTATCTCGCAGAGAAGATTTTAAAGGGACCGCAAAACAAAAACCATCGCTATTTTGCGAAGGATCAAGAAGAAGAATTTGCAATGTAGCCAAAAGTAATATTTCACATGCTGAGGTTTTCAGGGAACTACAAAATGACGGTACATTTGTGAGATGACAACGGAGTGAGGTGGTGATCATTTGAAATATTCGTTCACACGTATACACATTCTTTGCACCTGAAGGAAAATTCTCTAAAATTATAATTGAATCCTGGGTAATCACATCAAACAGATGGAAGGATCACCTCCTCAGTTTGCCAAACATATTGCACTATAAATGGCTATCATTGGTGCATGTTTTGTTAGGATTAAGTAATACTGAGAGGGGGGTGAATCAGTATTACAACACTTTAAACATGAACTGAGTAAATTTCAACTTAACCAAATAACTGCTAAAATGAAAAGAACATAAAGATAAAACACACAATTCATAACACCATGAATTTGTTGTCGAGGAATCCTTGGCCAAGGGAAAACCCCGGTGGGGATGCTACTTACAAATATGTACTAAAAGTATTATTTTCCTGTTTGGAGACCTAGCCCTTTTAGGATATGATTATTACATTATCACATTTCCTTGTTAAAGGAATACAAAACCCTGTTAAAGGTATACTGAGCTCACTGCTCATATAATCAGAAATATGATTTTGTTATAATGATTTCTAAATAGCGAACAATACAAGCATCTTCTATGCTTAGGTAGTTCCAGTTGTAGCTTGCATCACCATCTGTCTGATTCTAAAATCACAATGCTTTCATCTGTTTGTATCCACACATTCCATTACACCATTACATATTGCTTCATCACTTTCTCAAAAATCTCTTCCTATATATATAT
>MU226018.1:470796-486238 GCA_018584345.1 Thuja plicata
AGATAGAATAAGTTACCTTTTGTCTGCTCACCGGTACCAATCAGATTTCCTGATTTATTGAAGATCTTTGCCTTCTTATTTTCAAATGCTACTTT
This sequence comes from Thuja plicata, assembly GCA_018584345.1. Lineage (NCBI taxonomy): Eukaryota > Viridiplantae > Streptophyta > Pinopsida > Cupressales > Cupressaceae > Thuja > Thuja plicata. The sequence goes on from MU226018.1 coordinate 470,892, forward strand.
GTGACCTGAATTATTCAACTGAGAAACACTCAGTAGATTATAATTCAATCCATTTACCCAATAATAATTTTCACATTTTATCTAGTTATTCAACATTATAGTTCCTCTACCTTCAACTGGACAAGGTGTGTCATTACCCATTCTTACTGAATCACCTTTATAGTATTCAAAAGTATCAAAATTTTGCTTATCACTAGTCATATGGTGAGTGCAGCCACTATCTATGATCCAGAAATCATTTTTACTAACTTTAGATATGAGTGCATTTTCTACATACCTTTCTTCATCATCATGTGAATCATCTTTTACTTCCACAAACACCATCTCGATGTCTTCATAAGATTCAGTGTCAGTATCATCATCTTTTCATTTTGCTAGGTAATTGGCCTTCTCTCCTTTGTCCTTGTATTCTTGGGTATCTCTTCTTTCTGATTGTCGGTAGCTTCTGTAATCACCTCTGTCAGATTTCTTTTCAAATGATCTATCTTCTGTCATCTTTTCTTCTATTAGTACATCTTGCAGCAAAGTGTCCAATCTCTTTACAATTAAAACAAACAAGTGGTAATTTACCTTTGCCTCTCTGCATTCTTCTAGCCATAAGTGCTTCAATTTCATCAAGATCATCTTCTTCACTTTCACTATCACTATCTTTTCTCATAGTGTTTTTATGACTTGATTTACTTATTCTCATAGAAATTTTGAATGCAGACTTTATGTTTGGTAAGACACTATTATCAAAGTTGTTCATCTCAAATGAAATCAGTCTTCCAATTAAACTATCTAGAATAACATTTCTATTTGCTACTGCCCTCATTTCTTGAATGACAGATATTCTAATAGCATAAGTAGGCGGTAAGGTTCTTAGAATTTTACTTACCATTGTATCTTCTTCTAGTACACCTCCAACTCCTTAGATAGCATTGACTACCTCTTTGATTCTTGTGTTGTACTGAGGGAATTTTTCACCTTCTTTCATTTTGAGATCATCAAACTTTCCTCTAAGGCTTTCTGCCTTGGCTCTCAAAACATTTTTGTCACCACCATGTACAAGCATCAATTTTGTCCCACGTCTGCTTTGCAATCTTGCAGGTTTTGACATTTTCAAATTCAGCATAAGAAAGTGAGGAAGAAAGATCTGTCATCATTCAATTGCGCTCATGCTTCTCTCTCATTTGTTCAACAGTTGGTGCTTCTGTGGGCAACACATATTCAACATCTAAGTATTGAGTAACATCATTACCAATACCTGATAAGTGGAGTCTTATTTTTCTCTTCCATGAAGAAAAATTATCTTTGTTCAATTTGGGCACATCTCGTCTATTCATCTTGTGATCTTTAGCTTAGGTCTTGAAACCTTCCTTCTAAGCACACAAGCTCTGATACCAATTGTTAGTAATAACTGAGAGGGAGGGGGGGTGAATCAGTGGCCTCAAATTTTAATCCTTAAATCAACCCTTAAAACTTATAACCACTAATTATGTCTCAAGTTATCTTCTATCCTACAAGATGTATGCCTTGAAATACTTTAATCAATTTTCTACTTGTCGGATTGCTTTTCTAATCTTCGTTTTGTATGATTACTGATAAGTAGTTAACTATTTACCGAAACATAGTAAATATGCAGAGTATACCGATCAATCCAGAAATGCATATGTGAAATGTAAAATAGTAAATTAATAAACCATAAACACATAACACATGGATTTTAACATGGAAACCCTGTTAAGGGAAAAACCACTGGGACCGGTACCCCAAATTTTCACTCTTTTGAAGTGAGCCTTGTTAAGAGCCAACCCTATCAAAGGTTACAAACACACTGTTAGGTGTGATCTTGTTAGAGGATTTAGAAATAGTTTGTCAACTAGTATCTGACATCTAATGCTACCATCCTTGATCAAACTCTCTTGGTCTGTCAATAGGTATCGAGCATATCCAATGCTACTTTTGTGATCAAACTTTTTGATACTCCTTGTGATGTATCTCAATTATAAAATACTTTTAAGTCCTGTTCGGTTAAGAGGCTTTATGCTTCAATGTTAAACTGAAACATTAATGATCTGTTCATACATACAACTCAATTGCATATTTTCAGATCTATTGTAAGTCCATTACCTCTCTGATCAATATAATCACTTATACCTTTGCTCCACACTATTTTTCTCTGTGATGCTTGTCTCACTGTTCGTCGGTGTCTGCAGAATCTAGCTCTTTCCTCAATTATTTAAAAAATAATCAAATTATTTGAAAGTAATTAATATCATCCTTTTATTAAAAATTATACAAAATACCATCAAATATATGAATATAACTCTTCTTTAAATTTAAAACATCATTATATTTATATAACCAACAAAAAATTTATTCATTTATATATTTAAAACATATATAATTATAAATACAACAATAAAATTTATTTATTTATATATTTAAAACATATACAATTATAAATACATTAGAAAATAAAAAAATAATCTTGACATGAAGAACCCTACCCACATCATTGACTCAATATAACCCAATAGATCATGCTTAACTAAACACAAGATATCAAGATATCTTATAAAATTCTTGAAGAAGCATAATCACCTTTCACTCTCATAAAATCAATAAATCCATGTATTCTTTTTTAGATATATGTGTTTCATTATATAGGTATATATATGTATGCCCATTCAGGTCACTAGTGTGTTTATACACGTCATAGTGACCATTCATATATATAGAGAAATATTTTAACTTTTTTTAATGAATAAATACGTCTGATTCTATATGAATATATTGACATTTTATTTATTTATAATGGTAGTGGAGGTCGACTAGAATTAGCAATGGATAAGGCAAGTGGATGCATTGTGCACCATTAAGAAGAAGAACATAGGTATACGACCACCACACGATCCATCTGTACTTGTTTTATCATTAACTCATCCATCGCTCCGTCCCCATGATCACAGGAGGACAGGTGTCAGCTAGGCGCAATGCCTCAAAGAATAGATCTTGTGTACTTTACCATTAAGGCTTTGCGCCAACTGTTAGATTTTATTTAACTTGACTACAACTTACCTGACCACTACCTTACTAACCATAGATCTCGATTCTCGGTTAAGATACGTGTCCCATAGGCGCATTGCCTTGATCATCTAAAAACACCGCATCTCTGGCTTGAGACTTTGCGCTGGCTGTTAGATCATATTGAACGTGACTGACCATTACCTTAATTACCTTGTTGCTGAGCCGGACCCACTTGGGACACATGGTGCAAGGGCGCAATGCCTTGAACGTTAGATTTGGCTCATCTTTCTTTTGAGGCTTTACGCCAGCCACAAGATCTTCTGCAACCTGACCAATCTTTAATCTTTTTCAAATGGGTCCTCAGACCTGACAATCGCCACGCGTTGCAATGTCGCAAATGGTTTGAACGTTAAATATCTTCATCTCTGCGATCAAGGGATAACATCGGCCACAGATCTTCCTCCAACTTGCTGTCCTTTTAATTGCCTCAGCAACCCTGAGATCATGACGTCAACAATGCTACGTGGCAAAAGGGCGCGATGCCTTTGATAAGTATCTATCGTGCATCTCATCTTTAAGGCTTCACGCCAACCACAAGATCTTCTGAGACTTAACCACTGATTAATCAACTGCAGATGGGCCCAAGACCTGACAACTTTCCACGTGTCGGCTATGCGCGATGCCTTTGAAGGATAAAAAACTTCATCTTAGTGGTTAAGGGATAGTGCCCACCACTGGATTATAAGCAACATGCTCGACAGATATAAAGGGTAAAGTATTTCGGGGATTTAAACTTAGGACTTAGGGAAATATTAAAATGAACCGCACCTGACTTAGGAAACATGAAACCTAATGGTTTAAGTGATAAAGTGGCCCCCGCTTGACAACGACTTAGAAGACATGACGTAAGCGACTTAGGTTACATAAAAAGTAACTTCATTTTATAACATCGCTAGGGTTTAGGGTTTTTGCAAGATTTTTTCATGAATGACTTAGGGCTTTAGGCCAGAGACCTAAAATAATTTGTAGAGACCGGAGGAAAAGGTATAGAACCATGAAAATTTTGAAAGGGTCTAACAGAGTGATTATTAATATTCATTAGAAGGTGAATAATAAGTTATATCAATTTGTAATATATACCTCTTGTTTATAAATATGACATATAATCTTGTGAAATACATATAAGGCAATATTATTCAACTTAATGTAATTCTAAATATTTTAATTATTTAAAAAATATTCAAATTATTTAAAATTAATTAATATCATCCTTCTATTAAAAATTATTCACAAAATACCATCGAATATATGTATATAACACTTCTTTAAATTTAAAACATCATTATATTTATATAACCAACAAAAAAAAAATATTTATAATTTTAAAACATAAATAATTATAAATACATTGGAAAATAAAAAAATAATCTTGACAATCTTAACATGACGAACCTTACCCACATCAATAACATAGTAAAACCCAATAGATCATGCTTAACTAAACAAAGATATCAAGATATCTTATAAAATTCTTGAAGAAGCATAATCACCTTTTACTCTCATAAAATCAATAAATCCATGTATTCTTTTTTTTATATATGCCTTTCATTATATATATGTATGCCCATTCATGTCACTAGTGTGTTTATACACGTCATAGTGACCATTCATATATAGAGAGAGACATTTTAATATTTTTTTAATGTATAAATACGTCAGATTCTATATAAATATATTGACCTTTTTTTATTTATATTGGTAGTGGAGGTCGGGTAGAATTAGCACTGGTTAAGGCAAGTGGATGCAGTGTGCACCATTAATGCAAATCCACGTATAAGAATACTCAGTTTCCAATCTCCAACATCGCAAGTAGCTACTCAAGCAAAAGTCATTCTACAGGTCGCAGAAGGTGAGAATTGAATTCTGTTTCTTGTGTTTCCTTCCATGTTGAATTGAATTGAATAAAGTGGAATTGCATATGCTTCCTTCTTTTACTGATTTGAGTCAATGGGGGAATTCTTCTTTTCGTGCTTGAATTTGTAGTGTTCTAGGCTTTTTGAGGCATTGACCCCTTCCAGCTCAGTATTATGCAGTTTTTCAAATCAATCTTGTTCACTGAGGGATTTATTCATTTGGGTTTCTGAATATACAGATCAGTACTGCCATTTCTCACGAGATTATTCATGTCTGTAATAGGGTTAGTTTACTAAGTACATACTACAATTGCTTTAGGTCTAGGACTACGAGTACTTCTGTTGAAAGCTTAAGCATATTCAAAATGGCGGGTTTTTGCTTGAAGTATATTGTATTCATATTTTTTTTGTTAACAAAGATTGCTATTTCGATGAATGTTGTGACAGTTTTATGACTTTTGAATTTAATGGGTATATGGATTATATATGCAATTGGGTCTGTCTCAACCCTGTTTTGAATTGAGCTAAAGTGGGAATCCCCTCAGTTTGATGATAATTTCTGTTTGGAGGGTCTGATGGATTTTTGGCATCTCAAGTGTGGTTTGAGGACTTGGATCTTATGTAATTCTAGGAGGGGGTCATCTTTCTTTGAGCAGGTTATTGATGACAAGGATATTTCCATTTGTTTTTCTAGTGTTGCTGCCTAATAGAGTGAACTGAGAAATTAGGGTTTCTGATTATTTCTAGGTTACGACTTGATATTTGTTTTTAAAAGACATTTTACCCCTCTGAGATGGTGATCTTTAGAATTGATCATGTCAAGCAGTTATATTTTTCTGTTCCAAATTTCTGTACTTTACAGTCAGATGCTCTGGAGAACATCCATTATGTACTATGTAGTTAATAGTTGTTTTTCTTTTATTTTTGCCAGTCTTGATTCTCAGTTTCACGCTTTTTTGGTCAAATTTGATTCAGAAATTTGGTTTCGGAATCTGGGTATCTTTTTTTCCCACTTTCAAAGAATTGGGCAATCTTTCGTATCTCTTCTATGGCCTTTTTGGGCTTAAGAAGTGGTTTTGCTGTTTATACAAGACAAAAGCCATAACTTCATCCTGGACACTGTTTTCAAAACCCTAAGCTATAATTTTTAATTTTCTCCTTTCTTTTATATTTGGATTTTGGATTCCTTTTGTAGTTGATTTTTCTCTCAAATTTTGAATGTATAAGCTTTCAGAAGCTTGGTGTTGACAGATTTGATCATTATATGACTACATATAGATGATAGCTGGTCGTGCTTTAACTGCAAATGGCTTACTGGTTTTCACACTTTGTACAGGGCTTCAATTTATGTGCCAATTGAGAAATGGAGACAACTGACCATTCCTCTGCCCCTTCCTCTGAACAAGGGAGGAGGAAGGGAATTCCCTGGACTGAAGAAGAACACAGGTATACTTCCCTACATTTGTTTTCAAGGATAAGTGAATGCTTCTGAGTTATTTCCCTCCAATTTTTTTTCTTTTTCAGCTGCATCAAAGGATTACAACGAGTTTGTTGAACACAACTGTTTGTTAGAGTTCCCCATCGAATTACGAATTTGTTGAACATAACTGCTTGTTAGAGTTCCCCAATTGAACATAATATGAAGAACTAATGAGCTCTTATTTTAGTGCTCTCAATTCGTATTACGTAGTCAAAGTTCGCACATGTTTAACATATTCATTTAGTTGATTTGCTGTTTGAGATATTTTATATCATGATATGGCTTGTAAACAAACCCGGCTAAACTAGATCTTTTGTTCCTTCTGTCATATAATGCATGCTATTTTTAATGGGACTTAATAAATATGGTAAAGGTGACTGGAGAAGTATTTCAAGAAACTATGTGGTATCAAGAACACCAACACAAGTTGCCAGCCTTGCTCAAAAGTATTTTATTCGTCTTGGATCAGGGAAGTCCTCCAGTTAGATTATATTTCTGGTTGGAGGGTCTGATGGATTTCTGCCATCCCCAATATGATTTGAGGACTTTGTACAACTGGAAATGAACTTAGTATTGTCAAGCATGCAGTTGGAGTTTTTAGACAGACATTGTAAATTATTTATTAAGTCTTTTTGTTTTTGGTAAATGTTCATAGATAGTGATTTCTATATTTTTAAGAGTTTTAATTGCTTTAAAAGCTATGCATGAAAATGAAAATGTAAGTATATAGTTGTTGTCAAGTCTGAAACTCTGGTTTGTGTGTTGAGCAGAAGATAAGACTTCTATAGTGAGGCATGATGTAATTATTTTGAATTAATAGAAAAAAGATGTTTATTTGTGTACAAAATTAAATTGTATTTGCTGTTGCAAATTCTCTGTTTGATGTAAAAGCCTGTGTTTGTTTCCACGTATTTAAAAAACCACAGATTTACTGTGTTTCTAGGAGATGGTCATCTTTCTTTGAGCAGGTTATTGAGGACAGGGATATTTCCCTCTTTTTGCTAGTGTTGCTGGGGTTTCTAATGTTGGCGTATTACATTTCTTAGTAGTATTTTAGGTTTAGTTTAAATTAAATAAAATTACTGGTTATGTAACTGTCAACGGTTATCACCATTGGCCAGTCTGAACTGTTTTTGTATTGCCTATTTAAAGGCACTCTGATAGATTGAATAAATGTCTCGATCACTTTGACCAATCTGCTCTTTTGTTCTATTATCTAATTCTCTCTGGGTTGAGACTTGATAATTGTTTTCAACAAGCATATTATCCCTCTGGGATGGTCATCTTTAGTGAGTTGATCATGTGAACAGTTAAACATATGTATATTTTTTTTCCAAATTAAGTACTTTTATTTTAAATCCAGAGGCCCTGGGAAACATCAATTTTGCAGTATGTAGTTGAAAGCTATTTTTCTTTTATTTTTTCTAGTCTCAATTCTCAGCTTCATGTCTTTTTGGCGAAGCTTAATGCAGAATACTCGTTTCCAATTTTGGGTATGTTTTTCTATTTTGCAAAGAATTGGACAATCTTAAGAATTGGTTCAAATGTCTCTGCAAGGCGAAAGTTATTACTTGATCCAAGCTGTTTTAAAGCACTGATCGTCAATCATTTTTAATTTTCTCCTTTCTTTCTTACTTGGATTTCAAATTCACTCTACAGTTGAATATATTCTGAAATTTGGAATTTGATAGCTTTCAGAAGCATGGTGTTGACAGATTTGATCATCATATTACTATATATAAATAAAGGTTAATCCATTTTTACTTGCAAATGCTTACGAGTTTTCACACTTTATACAAGGCTTCAATATTTTTGTAATATGTTATATGTATTTTCCCTCCTAGGGGCCAACTTTGTTTTCCTCAAGATCTGTCTGGAGTATGTAGGAGGGAAAAGCTTTCTAAAATGCTCTAGCTGCGTATGGTAACGACACCCTAGATAGATAGGATGTCAAAGCACTATGAAGATGATGCGAGAGTCGATGAAGCCACTGAGTGTCCTTGTTTGAAGCCACTTGCCGAGTCCTCTGAACGGACACTTTCTGGACTGTAGAAAAGCACAGGTAAACTACATTTTTTATGAGAAAGAGCATTCCTTTGAGTTATTTCACCTCAATTCATATATATTTTTATGCTGTATGAAAGAATTACAATGATTTTGTTGGACATACATGCATTACAGAGTTCTCCATTGATGAGAGAAAAAAATCTTGGAGAGATTGCTTGTCACAAGAGTTGTGTTTTACTAGGTTGACCCTTTTGATTAGACAGGTTTTGTGTAGCCGTGGATATGTATCAAGAGACCGTCTCAAGCATGTAGATTTTGGTTCTTTGCAGTGTTAGAAAAGTATTCCAAGATTAATTCTTCTTTTCAAAGCATTATTATTATTTTTTGATAACCCTCTCATATGGTTGAATGTACAAACGATTGTCTTTGGATGCCAAGATATGAGTAATCAAATAAAACGGACTTCGATTTTGAATTTTTTTTAGATATGAGTGTAGGGTCAAATTCACGTTGAGTTTTTATTTATAATTGTTGTTGTTATTTTTTTTTTTTTAAGGTAACAAACGAGTCAAGACCACATTGAGGGTTTTACAACAGACTCCCACAACCTTGGAGAAACAATACATGAAATAGCCTTCATGCAAACCCACGCTAAAGACAAATCCAGGTCTAGGATTTACCTTTAGCACACTTCTGATGGAATCGAAGAGTCATATCAAAGGGAGAGGACATCTTGAATTTTTTGTCCTTTTACAATAATCCATCCCTCTTCAACTCTAGCCGCCTCATCCTGCCAACGCGGAGAAACATTAACCGAGCTAGAACAATCAAAGCTACCAGCAGGGGTAGCCAAAATGCCAGTAGATACATCATGAGAAGCATCCACAGAACCAAAAGCCACCTCCACCCCCACATCACCAGGGGGTACCAGACATGCGGCAACCCCCACCAAACCAGGTGACGGAACCACCGGGGAGACAGACCCTGGAGACATAATTGTTGTTGTTGTTGTGAGATTAAATTAGGATGGGAATGCTAGATTTCAGGATCAAGTATTGGAGTGAGCAAATAATGAGGTGAATGTATAGAAACATGTACAAATACTTCGAGGATAAAGCCAAATATATAGAAGCATGTATAAATGGGGATGGGATAAAGGAATGGAGATGGAGCCAACCTTAATGTAAGAGTGTGTCATGTGCTATTATGGGATTGTATTAAGACACTCCATTAAAATAGGCTTCACTTTATTTCTTTATTTCGATGTGTGCTACATAGGAACTTGCAAAATAGTAAAAAGATGTGTAATGAATAGTTTTGATGAGAATTTCTGCACACCTCTCAATTCAAATGAAATTCAAGATGAGCTCCACCTCTTATGAAAGGAAATCAATCTCCAAAAAGAAGTTTAACAATCCAAAGGTCTTTGTAAATAGGTCTTTAATATTTACAAGAAATCTTGATGACTGTTTAATTTTCTATTTCAATCAAGGACCTACAATACTTTGAAAGCTTTTAAAATAACAAACCAATCTCAAACATATTTTGTCATAAAATGTAACATTTTATCTCATAACCAGGAATATAACAAATTTCAATAATTACAAACTCAAAAATTCAGATACTTTAAAATGAAAGAAACTAAAAAATTTAAGCTTTTACCAACATTTTAGCATCAACAATCAATAGATAGTTCTACAAGCATAATCTTTCTTGTTTTCATCATGAATATTAGCAAACCAAGACTCAAGAAGGTCCAATATCCAAAGGGTGCCATCGAAGTAGTTTGAAAAAATAGGTGAGTATGAATGAAATTTAAAGAAATAATGATTAATTGCTCTCAAGTTTAATAGTTTCCAACCCATACAATGAGTTTCAATTTTCTATAAATAGAATTAGCTTTATAGTACCAAGTAATTGTAATTATGTCATGGTTGAGATAAATTTGATCTAATGGGTCAAATTCAATGTTCCCACTTGAAGCCAACATTGGTGGTACACACAATTTCTAAGCCATTCAACTTTATCTTTGTTGTAGTTTCCTCAACAAGCTTCTAAAAAGGCAATTTTCCCTCTCTCATCCTTAGATCAATATTCATGACAACTCACTATTTTTAGGGAAAAAAAACTTCTTTTCACAAGCCTTAAGGCAACTTTACTTTTTCAAACAAATCTTCATGAATTGTTGTCCTTCCATGCCTAGGATTTCTTGGCACCAATTTCAATATAACAAATACTATAAAAGGTGTCATATCCATTTTCTCTAATGATACTATTATGTATCTAAATTCCTTGTCCTAAGGCCCTTCATCTTCCCCTAGACATTATTTTTTTGTGTCTATACTCCTCTTCGACTTTGATGTCATCTTAGGTTGTCTAAATATTCTTAAGAAATTGTCATTTAGAGTGTTGAGCTTCACCATCCTAGCATTCTCAACATCCTTTTATTTCTTTCATCCTCTTCCCCTTTAGTTTCATCTAAACTTTCCTTCCCATCATCGTTTTCTTTCCCTTCTACTGTGTTGGTAAGTTTTCTCATTGGAATTTATTATCATCCTTGAGCCTTGAAGTTTAAACCTCTCCTACCTCTTTGTATTGTTCAACCCACCTAATACCCAAAACATTAGTATGCCATAATGCTTATTCTTGACATATGGCTCCACATGCATTTCCCACTACAAGAGCTTAATACTTTATCTTGCAACTACCATTAATCTTGGGGGTTGTTGTAGGTGTCAAGTATCTTCCTTCATGCCTATTGAGTACCTTTTGTGCATGAAGACATTGATTTTGGGTGCAATTAAGAGGAAAATGGTTTCAATAGTTATGGACACCCCTGTTTTCATGCGAACTTGGTACTCAAGAGTCTCCATACGAGTTTTGGACCTCTTCGTGTATGGTATTTTAGGTTGGAGTCCTAAGAATAAAATGATTTTTTTAAACATACACCATACCCTAACCAAAATTGTCTTGAGTATTCACATTCATATGAAAAATTCAACGATGAAAACTCATAAATTTTCAATGCCTAGAGGATGAAGACCCTATTGGCCAAAGAAGAGATTCTCATCCTAAGGTCATTTTTAAGCTTTGATGGTTGCTAATATTGGTGATATCAAGGTGGCATGACATTTATAGTAGTCATGGTTGAAGTGGTTATTCTAGAGGTTTTCATGATGGTGGCTACCCCTGGGGTCAAACTAGATTGAAGTGCCAAAAGTTGTGAGTGTTGACTAGAGCCTCCTCTTTCCATAAATGGTGTTGAAGATTTTTATTAAATATATGTCAAACTTTCTATAAATGTAATAATTCCCCTATAATGAATGTTTGTTTTTAAATAAATTTAAGTAGGTATTATTGAATGAAAATCTTTGTTTTTCATGTGGGCTCTCCAAATTGGTCATTAAAAGACTATTCCTTGGGTTGCTAGTTTTATTATTATTATTCAAACACTAATTTAATTGCATCGATACACGAGCCTCCAAACAAGGGTCATTATTTAATAATAACTACAATATATTTACCATGGGTCATTACACATGTTTATTTTTGGTTAAAAGAGAAAGCCCTATTTTAATTAGTTATTAATATCAATCTGGGATGTTACTTGGGTGTTGGACCAACCAATTAAATAATTTCTTTGAAGAAGGTTTTTAAAGTATTCTCATTAATATAATAGTTTGTACATTAAAAAAGGTCTTCAAGTTCCATAAGGTATGAATCCATATTGTAGGGGCGAAACATCAACATTTTTTCATACTGCATCTTCAACATTTTGCGGCCTCCTATTCCTTGTTTTAGGCATGTAAAGAAGCAATAAACAACCAAGATGCAACTAAATCTATAACTTGGAGTTGCATATAGAACATTGTATTGAGTTTTCCATAATTTATTTCACAACTAATTTTTCCTTTAGGTTATCTTTCATGGTTTTTATTAACAAGATCAATAAATGAAGACTCTTGGAATGATACAACAACAATATTCATGGCTCTAAAACAAGGTATATGATTTCATCACATTTTCATAAATTTAGCGTCAATCATTTTCAAATCTTGTTAACACTTTCTAGATTCCATTTGCAAGTACAATAAAGGTATAAACATAAAGTTTTAAGATCTGTAGGATTCTCTAGGGTTGGATTATCATAAGGTCAATATTAGTAATATATCTCTCCCACTCCCAAATTTTGTTGCTTCCAACAATCTCATAGAAATTGAACAAATAGATGGTTTCAAACTCTCAAAAAATCTAGAAATGGTGTAAAGACTCAAGAAAGCATTGCATGGTCTCAAACAAGCCCCTAGGACCTTGTATGCTAGATTGCATATATATTTGTTGCAACGAAAATTCAACAAAGTTATGCAGAAGGATGATGGTATTTTTATTTCTCAAACCAAATAAATCGAAGAGCTACTGAATAAATTTGGAATGGAAGAATCAAAACTAGTAGCAACACCAATGGCTACTAGATGTAGGTTAAGAAAAGATGTCGAGTCTCTATAAGTTGATCAGAAATTGTATAGATCTATGATTGATGGATTGTTGTACTTAACTAATGAAAGACCTAATATTATGTGTTGTTTTCTTAGCTTCCAGATATAAATAATGTCCAAGATAATCTCATGAGGTAGCAGTAAAAAAGATATTTAGATACATGAGGCACTCTAGATTTTGGGCTATGGTATAGGAAAGATGGTGATTTCTCACTAAAATATTTTACAAATGTTGACTGGACCGGATGTCCATATGATAGAAGAAGTAGTAGTGGTGGAACATTATTTTTATGGGATAGGGTCTCTTGGATGAGAAAGACACAAAATTTGGTCTCTTTATCCACGAGAGAGGCAAAATTTATTGTACCGGCTTATTATACTCAAATAATTTGGATGAAGCAAACGCTCAAGGATGTGGAAGTATTCTTTGATGAGACAATTTAAATAATATGTGATAACACAAGCCATTAATATCTCCAATAATTTGGTGATGCACTCAAGAATTAAAAAAAAAAAAACATCTCCATGAAGTATCACTTCATGAGAGAGAAAGTTTATTAGATGGAAGTGAAGTTGGAACATGTGCCTACCAAGGAACATATTGTATATTTTTTTATTAAAGCTCTGGCTAAGGATACTTTCGAGTATCTTAGACATAATTGGTTGTTACTTCCCATCCCTTTGCAACCTAGATTCATAAGAGGCATGCATCTTTCCAGAGGGAGAAAAATTAACCATCATTTATCTTCTAGATTGATGTCATGGCTTCTCTCAATCAGAGTAGTGTATGTGAAAGGTTGTAGTAAGGATTATAGAAAAGTAGGTCCCTTAGATAAGGGAAAAAATCATGGCTATTATTTTCAGAATAAAGAAGGAAGAGGTATTGCACCCTTTGTTCTTGATGTCAAAAGGGGATAAGGTTAATTTGTCTTGTTTTGGTCCATTTTTTCACCAATTAAAAAGGGAGAGATTGTTAGCATAATAATTTTTTTTGTCATTAAGGTCAACCGCTGGTGTGGCATTAATGCCATATTATTCAGACTAATAAGAATATTGTTGAGATTGGAAGAGGTTACTAAGATTGAGAAGAGGTTTCTGAGATATTGATTGATGTAGAAGATTCAAAGAGGTTGCCACGACATTGATTAATAAAGAATATTTAAAGAAGTTTTTAAGGCTACATTGATTGATGAATAAGATTTGAGGAATAATGACTTAAGAAAATTGTGACTTATTAGGAAGACAAACGTATGATGTTGATAGGACTTTGTGATGACCTTGCCAACAGGGTGAGAGTTGTCATCAGGTACTAGAGTACCGACCAACTTCACCTGAAGAGGTTTATCGGAGAGAGAGCTTTCCTTGCCTCCAAGAACCTAGTAGTCGAGTCATAATGGTGCAAGAATTGTCCAATTGATTAGGTGATTTTTTTATGTTAAAGGGGCCTCCTAGTTTTAACTCATCAAATTTTTGGGACTTAGAACGGGCGAGGTTTCCTAAAAGTGATAATTAGCTTTAAAAAAGATAATGTAAAAAGATAGGCTAGAGTTATAATATAAATATATCTATAGTCACATCAGAAGTTTCCAAACATCTACAGTGCTCTAGAAAAAGAACCAACAACAATACCAAATGTATATATGATCATCAACCAAGCATACATCACTAGCGAAGAAAAGTATTTCAATTAACTACGAAGGAACTGGAGTAGAGGACAAGGAAGTATACAACATGAAAGACATTTGTTAAATACGGAACCAGAGACTGCGAAGTGAACACCAAGAGTAATATTTCACTGGACTTCATTAACTTTAAGATCCAACAATCACTGGTTGGTACATCCATGGATCCAAGGGAGCATTAATCTACTAAGATTGATCAAGTAACTAATCTAAGAGCATGAGAGTGTTGGAATTATTGAAATGATGTACTGAGAGGGGAGGGGTGAATCAGTACCTCTAAAACATTTTATGTGATTGGCCCATTAACCTTTGTGTCATCAGATTTGTATATACCTATCTATCTGTTCATCTTTGATTATGTATGTGCAATCATAATATAAGTTCTTTGCATGTATAAACATTCAAGAAACATTCATGAAAACAAATAACACATAACACATGATATGATATCACAGAAAACTCCTGTTAGGAAGTAAAAACTGCGGTGGGGATGTCTACCCACAAAACTTCACTATCTGCAGATAAGAAGGGAGCCGGTAAAGGCTTACAAATGATCATTTCTGATGATCTACCCTGTTAAGAGTATTAGAGTGGAGATCTGTTAGTATCTACTTCGTTTGAAGCTTTAGCAACACTGTTAGGTGTGCACTCTGTTAAGAGATTTATCAAAGAACTGTTAAGTCCACCTTCTACAAAAGGATTTCTGTTGTGATGCACTTGTTAGAATGCAACTATAATATAAATGTTGATCTGATAG
>MU226018.1:497211-535835 GCA_018584345.1 Thuja plicata
ATAGACATGTCCCATGAAGGGACATGTCTCTCCTATCCTCATTCCCAATAAAAATGAAAGAGAGATTGTTGCATTTGGAAAATACATACAACATAGAGTGTTATTACATTTGCAGCTATCCTAAAAATTTAACACTAGTCTCGGCCATATTTTCCTCCCCCAAGCTCAAAATTTATTCAAGACTATCCTTCTAGTCCTCATATTTCTCAAACTCGGCCTACAACGTTGGAAGTAGCATGTTTAATTGGTCAATAATGTCACATCCTTATACAAGTCTAGGAGATACTTTGATAAGAAGCTCTAGATGACCTCTAGTTATTCATTTACCCAATCATCGATTGCTAGTTCCTTTTTCTTCATTTTCCAAAGTGCATCTATGCCACCCTGTGGAAGCGGAGTTTAGGAGGTGGAGGACCCAGACATCGCGGAAGAGAGGGGAAGTGCTAATTCGGTCAAGAGCCTCCAAAGATTTGACTCTAAATCTTGGACCTCTTTCCTCTTCTAATATTCTTTCTCATACCGATCATGAATAGCCTGACTTGCCTCATCTAGGAGACCCTGATCTCCTCTTCATTCTCTCTGGCCCAGGTGAATCTCTATTATGGTATAATCTTTGGCTGCTACTTCAGCTTCGTCTCTGTTCCTTGGTGGGGCTGCTACTGTGTCCACCACATTTTCCTCTGGATCCCTCCATATGTTATGGAGGGTTTGAGCATTCTTTGTTTTCTTTTTTTTCTTTTCCTTCGGCCAACATCTTGGCAAGTGATGGAGGAGCTAACATTTCAGTTGGTAATTTTCTCCTCCAGGACTCCACCAACCACTATGGAGGCCCTTTACTTCTCTCATTACCATTTGTGAACGTAAGGAGGTATCTCCATGTCTTTTCTCTGATTCTTCCATTATTGTGTCATCGATGTTGTCACTGGAATTATTACCTATATTTTCTTCCTCCATCTGTATATTATTTCTGGGGATATTTTCTGCGGGCATGGAAGATGGTGATGGTTACTGAATTTGTTTATCTTGGACTCCTTCTTGTTGAGGTCCCAAGGTGGCCCCTTCTTTGTATGTTTCCAGGGGAGGCAATAGGCCTTGATCACCTATTGGAGGTTGGAGCGTAGCATCTGGGCTTATGGTTGTTCCTGAAGGTCCGGTTTCCCCAGAGGCCAATAATTGCTCTTCAACCTTTCTATTTTCTTGTTCTTTTCCTTCTTCAACTTTTCTCTTAGCTTCTTTCTTCTAGTGTTCCTCTTCTTGTTCTTGGGAATTTTTTCGTGCCTCTTCAATCTCCTCTTCTTTTTGGAGGGTACTTGTATCCTATTCTTAGACTGCCTCTTGAGTTGCTCTCTCTTTAGCTGTGTGTAGACTGCCCAGTTCATCGACTTGGAAAATGTCATCAACATTTGTTTGAGAGATCTCTGGTGGATCCTCTGGGGCACCATCCTTTTTGGAGGAGGAAGTGGAGATAATTTCTTGGACCTCAGTCAAATTCTCAAGTTATGATCTTGGGTCGTTATTTGGAAGGGATCTATCGGCCTTTTGGTTCTTCCTCCTTTGGAGTGGTGCCCCAATGACAACAATCTTTTCTTATTCCCCAATCTCCTTGTCACATGGCATACTAAGTGGGGTAACCAGGGAGGGAGATGCATTTTTGGGAGTTCGGGAACCTGCCAGGATGGTTCCAAGGCCAAATGTTACTCTGGAGCTAGCTGCTTCTGCCAGCTTTTGAGACCTCTCTAATTGCTCATCTAATTGCCTCATGAGAGGCTCTGGTACTAAGTCTGACTGATGGGAGGATACATTGACCTTCTATTTTCCTTGGGATTTGGATTTTTCTGTCACCTGGGGTCCAAAAATGGTTGCCCCAAAAAATTGTGCATCCAAACAGACACTCTTCAGAAACACTCTAGCAAAATGAGCGTGGCTTCGCTCAATAATGGTTATGGAAATGACCTCTATAGAAAAAATGTTTGGGGTTCTCAAGTCTACCAGTGGGAGGTCCATCTTATCAATTTCCACTTCTTTATAATCAGGTTCTTCGAGGGACCCTCTATCAAAAAACTTGTTTGGGAATGTCCAGACACCAAGATGGTCCATCATACCCTTTGAGATTCGTACATACTGCATGCTTTGGACCTCAAAATTGTCCTGGAAATCTTCCCAAAAATATTCCAAGTTGGGTTTGTTGGGTTGAGATCCTGATGCAGGAGCATCCTGGGGTAATTGGTAATCTTTTGTCACCAAAAACATATTTTGGTTTGGTTTTCTTTTTTTTCTTTGGAGTGATCGGTTACTTGTGGTTCAGTCTCAGTAACTGGTTTCTTGGTCTTGGTTATCGAGTAGGTGTGTTTTGGTGTTGTTGATCGGTGGTGTCTATTCGGTGGAGCTTGGCTTAGTTGCGCCTTTCACCGAGTGGTCTATTTTTTGTGTTCTTGATCACCGACAGGGTTTATGCTATCCGCTGGGTTGGCCAAGTGGTGAATTTAATTTTTGGTTTCCTATGGGGGATGTGAGGACCTATGTCTTGTTTGGTTCACTCTCCTATGCAGATTTAATGACCGTTGGAGGTCGACTGATGGATAACACATTGGTTGGTTGTTTCTTGATGCAGACTTATGTTTTATTATGTTATTTCAATTGTAAAGCCGACTTGTGGAAAATTTGTATAAAAGAGAGTCTAGGTTGATGTTTAGAGGGGGAAATGATGAGGTAGAGGATTAGAAAGAGAAGATCGTGAATAGTAAGCTGATAAGATAAAACATTGTAAGTAGTTGCAGATAGTTGTAAGTGGGTAGATAGAAATTGCAGATTGTTTGGTGGCTTGCGAGCACAAGTTCAGATCTAGTTTCTTCCACTCAGCAATAGAGTAGACTAGGGAGTGTTGAATCATGCAAGATCTAGTTGATGTTTTTATTGTTTTGGCCCTAATTAGGAAGGCCTTACAGCCGAACATGTTGCATGTAATTAAATTTGAAAATGAATATGAATTGGTATAAGTTGTTATATCTCTTTGTTGTTGAGTTTCAGTTGGTGTCTTGTTGTTGGCTGCAAGTTTGGGCAGTCCTTTATTGGATCCTCCGATCTTGAATGCATCAAGTGGTATCAGAGCTAGTTCATTTCTTGTGGAGCTTAGGGGTTTCGAAGATCTGGAGAGATACCTCTGAGAAGATTGGACCCTAGGATGATTGTAGATCTTTCTGAGGAAGTGGAGCGAGGATAACGGAAAAATTTAGATCGGAGATGACGGAAATGAAGAATGAAATCATAGAAGGTATCAGAAATGTTGGATTATATAGAGGTCTGAGAATAGATTTTGGTTATGAAGAAGTTGTTGAAGACTTTGAAGCTACTGGATCTAGTGGAGATGACAGAGTCGATCGGATGGAGAGATCTGGAGGAGACAGATATGATCAGTTGTAGAGATCTAGAGCTCGGTGGAGTACAAGCCATCGAATGGAGGTGTCCAATTTCTCAAGTACATTGAGACCCGAGTATCTGATTGATTGGATTAGTGAGTTAGAAGACTACTTTGAGCTGGAAGACATTGAAGATCCACTTAGAGTGAGATTGACATAGACTAAGTTGAAAGGACATGCTGCTTTATGGTGTAAAGAGTTGCAAAGTGACAGAGAAGAAGAAGGTGAGATGAAGATCAATCAGTGGAGATTGATGGTGACAAAGATAAAGGCTAAGTTCATTCTTGTAGACTATGAACTTGAGTTATTTAAGAAATTGAAGAATCTTAAACAAAAGGAGATGACTATGGAAGATTATACTGAGGAGTTTTACAAGTTGACTATTTGGTCTCGACATAGAGAACTTTCTAAGGTGGTGAGGTATGTTAACAGTCTGGGATTCAATATCTAGGATGAGATTGGTATGTTGAAGATTTACCCGGTCAAGGATGATTATCATTATGAATTGAAGGTAGAAGATAGGTTGAAGAGAAGACATCATGGTAATTCCCTAGGGAAAGAAAAGCAAGAACAGTTGGTGAAGGATAAACTGAAATATGAAGATGAACCGAAACCTATTTAACTAAGGAGAAGAATAGGTAGAGGTATGTTCAGAGGTACTCGTTAACACTATGGTGAAGAATGAAATCGATCATTTGAATGTCCCCATGCAGATAGGAAGGTTGGTAGTCACCGGAATGTTGTGGTGAATGAGGTTGTTGAGAATGAACATGAGGTGGAGGGTGTGACTATCTTTCTTAGGAGAACATTTCTACCCTGTGGTAAATGTTGTAAGGTGATTGTTGGCGGAGGAAGTACCGAAAACCTAGTTGCTGAGGAGATGGTTCAGAAACTTGGTTTGAAAAGGTTGAGACATCCTTGTCCTTATAGGATAAGTTGGTTACAAGATGGTCATGAAGTAGAGGTGAAAGAGTAGTGCATGGTGAGTTTTCACATTGGTACTTATAGAGATAAAGTATTAAGTGACATTGTGGAGATGATTTCTTGTCATGTTTTACTTGGGAGACCCTGGCAGTATGATAGAGAGGCTATTCATGATTGTAAAAGGAATTTAATTACTATCCTGAAAGATAGACATAAGTATACTTTGATTCCTTTGAAGGATGAAGACAAGGGAAGGAGGAACTTGAGCATTGGTAGCAGATCTCAAATGATTGCAGGGGTTGGTGCAGACACTCAGATTCAAAAATCTAAAGGTACATCAGAGATTACTAGTGGAAAAAGGAAGCAGAAGAAGAACTAAGGGAAGAGTGTGTCGGTTGAGGACTTGGAGGACATGCATATCAAGAACCAGTTTGGGATCTACATGCTGAATCCCAATAGATGTTCGTCTAGCTACTGAGAGCATCTTTTTGCACTTGGAGTGTCTGATGTCAGAGCATCCTGGGGCAGTTGGCAATCCCATGTCACCAAAAACATGTGTTGGTTTAGTTTTTTTTTGTTGCTTTGGAGCTCAGTAATCTGGTCGGTAACTATCTTGGAGTTGATTTTTGGAGTGCTCGGTTACCTATTGACTCAGTTACTTGTGGTTCAGTTTTGGTAATTGGTTGCTTGATCATGGTTACTGATTAGGTGTGTTTTGGTGTTGTTTCTCAGTGGTGTCTTTTTGGTGGAGCTCGGCGTGGTTGTGCCTTTGACCAAGTGGTTTATTTTCGGTGTTCTTGATCACCAATGGGTTTTATGCTATATGTTGGGCTAGCCGAGTGGTGCATTTAATTTGTGGTTTCCTGTGGGGGTTGTGAGGACCTATATCTTGTTTGGTTCACTCTCCTATACATATTTAATGATCATTGGAGGCCGACTGATGGATAACACGTTGGTGGGGTGTTTCTTGATGCTAAATTATTTTTTATTATGTTATTTCAATTGTAATGCCGACTTGTGGAAAATTTGTATAAAATAAAGTCTAGGTTGATGTTTAGAGGGGGAAATGAGGAGGTAGAGGATCAGAAAGAGAAGATTGTGAATAGTAAGATGATAAGCTGAAAGATTATAAGTTGTTGCAGATAGTTGTAAGTAGGTAGATAGAAATTTCATATTGTTTGGTGGCTTGCGAGCAGAAGTTTAGATCTGCTTTCTTCCACTCAGCTATAAAGTAGATCAGGAAGTGTTGGATCCTGTGAGATCTGGTTGATGCTTTTTTTTTTGTTTTGGCCCTAACCGAGAAGGCCCTCATCTCGACATGTTGCATGTAATTGAATCTAAAAATGAATATGAATTGAAATAAGTTGTTATATCTCTATGTTGTTGATTTCCTGCTGTTGTATTATTGTTGGCTGCAAGTTTGGATAGTCCTTTATTGGATCCTCCAACCTTGACTACATTAGATCCCTAGGGAATTTCCCTCTCTATCCGGCCGCATGGATCATAATTCTTGTGGCTAAAGTAAAAATTTGGTTAAGTTCAAACTAGTTAACTTGCTCTCTTCTTTTGGGGCCGCCGTAAGGGTGCATGTGTACTTTCCACAAGTGACTGGGAAAGGCATTGAGGTGATATTATTGGTGGCAAATAAGGTGTGTACCTCTAGTAACTTCCTGCGAAATTCCAGTACAACAATCTTATCCCCGCAATGTTTTGGCAAAAAAAATAGGTTCCCTGTGAACCTAATGACCTAGATGTAGGTATGATGTGAAAATTGGATGAAATAAAATCCCCATGGGATGACCATGGTCATCACCTTTAGAGATAGAATGTAACCTACATCCTTAGTGAGCGCCTTTATTTTGTGAAACACAAAGGCATTTTTTACTGTGCAAAAACTTTGGAATGATTCGTCCCATTGGATCTGGGGAAAATGATCCCATGGGGTGGACTGCCTCATTTCTATGCTGAGGACACCAACTATATCTAATCTCCAAATTCCTCCTTGCTTCAGGGAAAGAGACCACAAAAAAAAATATTTTATATAAAAATGGTTTTCCTACCCTACCTTCCTCATCTGGGCATCCACATGATTGGAAATAATAGCGGCCTAGTCAAAATGTTGCATGTTGGTGGTCATACCACCTCTCCCATCTCTAGCTCCACTGTATCATCTTCCTCTGCCTCCAACGGGTTTGTCAACAATAGGATCATAGTCTAGAATATCCCCAATCTGTGGTGTAATCTCATTCGGGCCAGTGAACCATGGGAATGGATACTGTGCAAGATAATCTCGGTAATAATTAGTAATCCCTCCATCCTCCACATATGAGCGATAGCCCCAACCAGCTGCAACCATCTATGTGATCTCCTTATGAGAAGTCTGATATGCTAAGTGAGCACCCCACTGTAGCTCCTCATTCCAAATCTGGGCATACACTGTAAGATCTCATGGAACACCCTGCACTCTGCCATACTCCCACGACACTCGGGTAACAAAAAATATCTCAATGACGTATCTGGTATGCCCAATTAGGTATCTACTCTGGAAGAAGTATGACATCTATCGCCGATCTGACCCCCACTCCTCATAGTCAAGGTATGGTCACCACTCGACCTCTTTAACATCGTCCAGAACTCTGTGCCAATACTCCAACCTACCTAGGTGGGGCTATTGGATATAACCTAAGTACATGTATACAAATGGATACTCAGGATCCCGCTATCTATCAACAATCAGTTGTGTCACTGGGATGTGCTCCCAGGACCAGATTTGAAGAATCAAAATCCCAAAAACCATACTCTGAGAATAATCATATACTATCTCATGGAGTTCTCTATACATATGGGCTAGAATGCAGCTACCCCATCCAAATCTACGGCTGGAGCCAATCATCTACTCTAACATACCAACCTAATTGCACATGAATCCATGATGTCTATGGTTAAGAATCAGGATACCTCCTATCAAACTAGCCAGAAATATAGGAAGACTCTCATAGTGAGCTAACATATGATCCCAAGTCAAGTAACATTGTACAATGGAAGGATCAGTAAAAGAGCCTCTGTGCATCTAAGATAAGATATCCGATGTTGATCATGACTTGAAGTGAACCTCATGACCCATTGCAGGAATGCGCATAATACGCCACACATCCTCAGGAGCCACTATCATCTCACCACTAGGAAGGTGGAAGGTGTTGTGCTCTGAGTGCCATCTCTCGGCAAGAGCATTCAACAACCCTTGATTTACCCTAAGGTCGGGTAAATTGATCAAGGAACCTAAACCTAAATGACTAACAATCTGTCGTTCCACCTCAGTCAAGGATCTAGATAGTGTAATAACGCAGATAGGACAGGGTACTCAGAAGGACACCATAGGAAAATCATCTTGTCAGGCAAAAATAAGGAATTATATCAGTATTTTAGTTAAACAAAAGATTCACAAGGTCTAACTGCTAGTCCTTTTCAGCAAACAGAGGAAATACAGTCAATTTGAAATTTTAAACACCATTTGCTGGAAATGATTATGTTTTTCCCAGATGCGAGCTCGCATCCCTGATGCGATCTTTTTTTTACAGAATGCGATGGGGAAAACCAAATGCAATCCTATTTTCACAAGATGCGACTGTGTTCATGCATTGGCCAAAATCAACCAAATGCAACTAACTGATGGCTGGAAGGATGCAATTCTGTTTCAACAGGATGCGATCCAGAAATTTTTCATTTCCTAGATGTGACTTAGGATTCACTGGATGCGAGTTGGGACCCCGGGTGCAATCCAAAACAAAATTGTCTATAACTACTGTAAAACAACTCAAAAATTCAAACATAAAGGTCTCGATGTACTCACCGAGGGTGCATAATGTGTCGGCTACTCATGATGATGCGCAAGCTCAAATCAATGACAATCAATGGGGACCACCATCTTCTCTCTAGAGCTCATAAAATTACAAAGGATAAAAGTGAAAATAATTGGGTACAAAGTCATTTTTGAGGCTTATATTGACTTTTAGGGCTAAATAGAAGCTTTGAAACCTTAAGAGGACTATCAGTATTCTTTATTTGTTCCTTCTCCAATCTACCAGGAATGAAATCCAACATGCAAAAAACATAAATCACAGTGCAGTACTCATTTTGTGACGGTTTCCAACAAATGCATAAATGATCTATACATACAGAAAATGATTCGCAAGCTTTACGCAATGGTCTTCAAGGTTCTTTATCAAAAGTTGCACATCACATATCGAACATCTTGGTCAGATATCATTTTATCTTGCTATCTTTCTCACAAATACGTTTCAAAGTAGTCAACTTGGTAAAACTGTGTTTTCTCTTAACACATTTCCTCTCCAACACATATTCTAATTGATTCTTATTGATCTAATCGAGTGTTCCACCGATCTATCATGGATGCTCACATTCTGAAGAGGGATTTCATTACTATTTCCTTCAATTTTTTTCTTGAGGGGGCATGATCACACCTAAAATCAATCAATTTCTTGCTCAAAAGAAAAGCTGACTTCATCATCAAAAGACTAGTGGCATGGTAGTTTCCTTCGATCAAGTTGGGACTATTGGATAAAAGGATTCAGTGCAAAACAAGCCAGATATCTATGCGTACAATTTATATGATCATTTATCAAGCTCTCAGTAGCTTCTTACTGACCTTCGTTTGATCAATTTTAGAGTCAGTATTATCAATTCTAGTTCAATCAAGCTCAGAATTGATATCTCTAAATCAATATCTTCGTACTGACCTTCATTCGATCAAGTTTGGAGTCAATATTATCAATTCTAGTTCAAATCAAGTTCATAATTTATATCTCTAGATCAATATTCAATAGACCTTTGTTCGATCAAGTTTGAAGTCGATACTATCAGTCTTAGTTCAATCAAGTTCAAGATTGGTATCATTAGCTAAATTTCATTCAATCAAGTTCTGAATTCTCAAAACTTTCTGAAGTCAATATTAGACATTCTTTGAATCAATATTCTACTCACACATCAATTCAAAGAGGGGAAAATGTAGCCACCCTAAATTGGTCTACTCTAACCAGGGACCCAATTTTCCCTAAATGTGATCATACTCTCAATTATGTCAATCCAAAATCAAATTATTGGCATAATTCATCAAAATCAAAATAATCCTTCAAATCAAAGTGATTTTATCACTACCTCACATTAATTACCTTGGCCCATTTAATCAAGTCAATCTCATTAAATTCCTTGGCTAAATTAATTAATTAAAAGAAAATTAATAAATACTCTCAATTACAACTCATCACTTGCACATGAAAAGTTAATCCATGGACCACTCACATGGATCACTCACATGGATCAAATAAGTTTCAATCCTCACCTCTCCTCATGGATTGATCTCAACCATCCATTTCTCATTCTCCTCCATAAAAGAATTGATTTTTTATCTCAAAGGGTCTTGATTTTAAGAATTCTTAATTCAATCTTATGCTGTCAATTTGATTTTGTGCTTTGATAGCTAATTAGGAAACATTTCAATTGTGCTTAAATGAATCAATGAATCATGTTTTTAGCTTGAATTACATATTGAATAGCTTCATTTTACATTTGAATCTTCCATTTTAGGATTGAATGTGTCACTGATCTAATGCATAATTTGAGAGAAAATTTATAATTAGATCACACTCTTTCTAAATAGGAAGCAATATGTCAATTTCTTTGGTTCCTTTATGCTTTTCAATTGAATTTGATATTTCTAACCATTGATATAGTGACATATTGAAGTATTGTGTTGCAGCTTTGTAGGTATAATATTCACACACACAATATCTAGTGCATGAAGGAATAAAAATTGGTTTGTGACCTATATTTTCTCTTTTATAACAATTCAAATTCCAACTCACCTGAAATTGACAGTTTTTATCTCCCACCATATTTTTCATAACAAATCTATCCCAATAAAAAAAGAAATGTATATTCTTGAAGATGACTCTCTCCTCTAGTGCACCATATGTTTTTCAAATTTATTTAATATGATTTACTATTTTTTCTTTCTCTGAATCAACATATCCTTGATTGTTAAAATACATACTTGCAATATTTTTAATTACAGTAGACTCTGTCTAATTAAAACACTATAAAATCTATATGAAGATATTCTTGACTCTGATCTCTACAAAAGGGTATTTTAATATTTTTAAAAAAATAATATCATTAAAAAGATTAGGAGTTATTGAAACATCACTTTTTTGAAATAATTTTATTTTTATGGTAATTGGACCCAAAGTGGTATAACACATGCATTTAATAGACATTTTCAATTGGAAAAGTTAAAGCACTTATCTAACTTAGCTAGAATGAATCTAGCTAGACCATATGTTTGACCAAAATTAATTTTTAGTTAGAAATACTCAAATTTAGTTGTGTTGATAAGTTAGCCTAAAAGGTAACACCTGATTGTGCTTTTACCCATCCCCACCATGGTTTTCTCCCTATAAATAAGGGTTTCCATGATAAAATATATGTTTCATGTGTGGTGAGTTTGTGGATTCTTGATATTACTTTATTTTATGTGTTTGCATTAGTTATATGCTTTGTGGTTTGGAAAGTAATTCAACGGTTATTTAGATCAATGGTTGAATTTGTTTATTACCTGTTTGAACTGATTCACCCCCTTCTCGGTACCTAATAATTCCAACAAATGTTACATATTTTACAAAATTTTGTATATATCATTGAAGTGATCAGATTGTAAGTCAATGAACCTTTCTTAGGGTTGTAGCTCGAGGCTTTTCATTTGAGCAGTGATCACTAGGTAGTGACCATCAATGCACGTGCGTTCCCCATTATTTGTAATAAGGTTATACTTATAACAAGGTATTTTCTTATTTTGGGTAATCAACCCCATTGTGGTTTTTCTCTAATGTGGTTTTTCCCCTAAAGGTGTTTTCACGATAAAAATTTTGTGTCAACTTGTGTGGATGTATTTTTGATTTGTATATGCATGCATGTTTCATACTCTATTTATACAGATCAAATTTAAGGGTACACAATTTGGAGGGTTTTGTGGCTTAAGGGTTTGAGGTTATGGTTTTGGAAACAACTAATTCACCCTCCTCCCCCTCTTAGTTTTTTATTTACATAATATTAACATGGTATGCCTCTAAGGTTCATTGATTAGGAACATAATGTTCTTTCAGTTACATTATCATGGTGTTGGGTTTGTTTTTCTACCAAAGCCAAGGGTTATGTATATGGTTTGCAAATTAAGTATACATTGTTGACCTTATGGAAAGACTCATTGTCAATTAGTGCCAAAACACTTAGTCATTATAGTGTTGACCGAGCAAGTAGCTTGAAGTGAAACTCAAACAGTTGTAGTGTAGCCCAAGCAGTGGCAATGTCGACCAAGGAGACACTGGCAATCAGTATATCACTCGAGTCACTAGTATTACCCGAGTGGTCAATGTGACCCGAGTACACAGTGTAGCCCGAGTGCCAGAGCTTGACAGTTTACTATGTCGCCCGAGTGTCAACTTATTGCCCGAGTGCCAATATATCACCAAAGTGGATTACTGGACTCGAGTATCAGTATTGGGCCGACTTAATTATTATTGTTAGATATTAATTTATCTTATGGAAGCCGACTTACGTATTTGATTTGGATAAGATATATATGTAAGATACTCTGTTTATCCAAATGTGTGTGAAATAAGTATATATGTGAATATGAAGTGGCAGATTGATTAGAAGGCTACAACAGTGTAAAGGAACAACATAGACTCATCTATCACATTCAAGTGATCAGTATTATATCATTGGATCTCATTATGCAAATAAGAGTTGCAAAGAAGATCAACCACTGGTTCATCCTAATAGGTGCATCAACAAAATCCTTTAACTGGGTGGACTTAACAGTCCTTTTCAAATCTCCTAACAGAGTTGCATACTTAATTGTATTGTACAAATCCTTTCACAAGGTGGACCTAACAGTCCTTATTGCTCCTAACAAGGAAGGCCATAATAAGTGGTCAATTGTAAGCTTTAATAGGCTAAATTTATACTGCAATACTAAATCTTGTGGGTACCATCCCCACCCCATTTTTACTTTCTATTTGGAAGGTTTCTAGGTAACCAAATATTGTGTCAAGTGTTGTGGATGTTTATTACTTTTATGTTTCATGCATGCAATTATATTTAAAAACAATCTAATAAAGGATAACAGAGAATAAGTTTTATTGGTTCCTGATTCACCCCCTCCCTCTCAGTCACCTAGCCTCAATATATTTCAAAAAATCGGTATCAGAGCTAAAGGTTCTCTTATCAGAAGTTTAACAACTTGAACAAAGATCAGAGGCAATGAAAATATACAGACTGGAGAAAGCCATTGAAAATGAAAATCTATATCTACAAGTGGCCATGGATCAAATTAGAAAAATAAAGGAACATCTCTCTCTTTCCCTGAAAAGAAGAAAAGATTTAGCAGTGCAAATGAATGATAAAAATTACATAGAATAAATAATTGAAGACTTATGCAAAGAAAGAATCTCTGAAGAAGCTGATGCATCCATTGAAGACCTACTTGCAAAGAGTCTTAATTTACATGAAGAAGTTAGAAATTTGAAGAGAGAACAAGAAATTCATTCAGTCAGAATATGTGAAGTCATGGAACAAAAGAATCAAGCAAAAAATGACAGAGAAATGGCACAAGAAGATAAAATATTGTTGAGTACAAGATTAGAAGAAAAATAAAAATAATCCATCATTTGTCACTTCAGGAAGCAGATATGATAAATCAACTCAATAGTTCAAATCAAGAGTTATCAACCTAAGGATTGAAAATGAAAGACTGCATAATGATCTCAATACTGAAAAGCAAACCAATGAGAGTATGATGAATTCATAGGTAAGCATGGATCATTTGACATAGCAGACTCAATTTAGACATAATGAATTAGGTTATACTGAATAAGGTGAATCCTCACAGGGAGGAGCTCAAAAGAACAACAAACGTACTTTTAATCATT
Organism: Thuja plicata; assembly: GCA_018584345.1. Lineage (NCBI taxonomy): Eukaryota > Viridiplantae > Streptophyta > Pinopsida > Cupressales > Cupressaceae > Thuja > Thuja plicata. Next base: position 510,557 of record MU226018.1, read on the forward strand.
GTGGCAAGTTAGGGAACACAAAAAATAAGTGTTGGAGCAATGGAAAGTCAAAGTTTAATGGTAAATGCTACAAATGAAACAAACATGGACATAGAGAAATTGAATGCACTGAGAAACCTAAGTTTGAAGAAAAATGTTTCAATTGTAACAAACAAGGTCACAAGTCTTCCGAGTGTAGAACTAAGAAATGGAACCCTATTGAACAACTAGCTAAAGCAATTTTTGGTTGGGATTACAACACATGAAGCAGATGTTTTCATTGTGGCTAGTATGGGCACATTGGTGAAAATTGTGCTAAGACTCATCTCAGAAAAAGGAATCCTACTAAGAGATGTTATGTGTGTAAAAAAATTGGTCATCTAAGCAAGAATTGCATGAACAGAGAAAAAGTGGATACTGGTTTTGAGAAAGGAAAAGAAAAAGTTTCTGAAACCAGAACTCAAATGAGTCAACAGTGGGTAAGGAAGTCTCCTGAGAATTTAGACCAAAACAATGAAGGATCTAATGGCACCCAAAACAGTGAGTTGGGTGAATCCACCATCTCCAAATAAATATGCAAGGATACAACTGGAACTATGCATACAAGCCACCATACATTAGTTCCAGATATGCTAGCAAGTCCAAATCTGCATATTGATGCACTAGGACACATTATGGTTCTAACCAAGTCAGGATCTCAGTTACATCTGATTTACACAGGCTTAACCGACTTAAGTCGGGTTGTATGGTTTCAAAGATGTAAAGGTTAGTTTTCGCCGAGCTTCCGAGCAAGTCTGGGAGAACTACCCGGGTTGTCACCACTACCAAGTACAGAGAATTTAATGAAAATCTATGATGAAATTTATCATAAATGGTGAAGTTGAAGGGTCACTGTTTACAGTTTATAGAGTGATTAAGAGCTATTAGCGATTGCAGAGTGAATTTGTGCTTCAAAGATTTATTTACAGTGAAGTTTTATCTATCCTCCGAGCGATTATGGTGTCTTCATCCAGTAGCAAGGTTAAGAAAAGATCTAATATGTTGGTGAGGAATGTTGTCTGCAAACCGCCAAAGTTCAAACTTTATCCCGTGATTGTAGAAGAGAGATCCTATGGGAGCTCATTACCAAATTCCTCCAAAGGTACTGTTAATCAACGACATTCGAGCTTTCTATCACTACACCATTTAGAAGCTAGGGACACTAGAGATGAATCAAGCATATGAGAAGCTTTGTGAGCATGGGAATCTGAAGCCAGAGCAAAAACACCTTGAAGTTAAGGGTTTGAATCATATCATGTATATGCCACAAAACTTTCAGATAAAGTGGATTAGGTTTGTTCTGAGCTGTGTTCACGACATGCATCTCTGGTTGGAGAAACTAGTGAAGATCACCAAGACAATGGTACACCGTGTGATAGGGTACCCAATGCTTGACAAACCAAAAGCTACCAAAACCCTACCACAGGATGACCTAGCAAAGAAGACTCTTGCCAAGTGGGATGGAAGAGGCATGAGATTGAATGGAGTCACAAACATGGAATTGAAGTTTGGTTTTCATGTAATTTCACACAAAATATACAGTTCTAGCCGACCAAACAGTGTACCATGCGAGGCTGTGGACTTGGTATACAAAGTGGTCAAGAACAATCTTTCATTCGACCTTGCTGAGTTGCATCTTATTCAATTGAGAAAAAACATGGAGAGAATTTGGGCATCAAAGAAAAATTCGTGTAAGTTTGGTTCACTCTTGGTATGCATATTCTTTTATGTTCAAAAGTTTTTCCCTTCCAAAGGCACAATTGTATGGAAAAAGGATAGACCCATAGTTTATCAGATAAATGAATTCATAGAAGAATTAGGAGATAATTTTTAAAGCATCATGGATGCATACTTTGAGAATTTCAGACAGAAGATGTAGAATACGTTCAAAATTCCTAAACAATTGGTAGAGGACTATAAAGGTGATGTTCGTTTCCTAGTTGACTGTGACAAAGTGTACATTCAAGCAGTCAAGCCTAGGGTTGCATGGGTGAAACCTCTTGCATATGAGGTTAACATAGACGAAACCAAAAACATCTTTGGAGCTCTTGTGAATGAGCATGTTGATCCTAAAGCACCATACTTTGGTACTTATGAAGAAGCCAAGAGCATAATTTCATTAGAGATTGAAATTCCTAAAATCCTGAAGAGAGGAAGGAAGATAATTGAGAAGTTTAGAAATAAATATGGCAAGTCTTCTGACTCTCCTCCTTCAATCACTGAAAGCAAAGGAGATGACATAAAGATAGAAGATAATAAATCTGAGAAAGCAGAAGAAGAGGTAGAAGCAGAGCCTCCTAAGAAGAAGAGGCTAGCCCCCAAGAAAAAACCAAAGGCCTCTACCCCTGCTTTCAATAGATCCAGAAGAAAACTGAAATTGCCTAAGGAAGATGAAGAAGAGGAAGATACATTCATATTTAAGAAGCCACCACCTACCTTTGAGCAGAAGATTGAAGATTTGAAAGGAGGCAGTGGTTTGGGATCTCTCAAATCATTGAAGTATGCAACTAGAACTAAAAATGAGCAGAAGATGATTGAGGATGCAATAGTAGAGAAATTGGAAAGATGGAAGTATGATCCATCTGAGTTGAAAAGCCATATAACTAAAGACCTTCTCAAGGCAGTCACCATTCACTGGAACAATGTAGTACAAATTGAAAGGACATCAGAATGGAAACCTTGAAGCAAGTCATGCCTACTATAACTAGTAAAGAGGCAAAATATGCTATGACTCAGTATGAGAGTAATCACACTCCAAGGTTTAGAACATTTCAAATCTTGAACAATAAAATAGAAGATGTTGTGCAGGCTGCAACAAAGATATGGAAGACAGTTTTTGAAATAAAGGAAGAAGATAAGGCAGAAAAATAGAGCACAAACCCTCTTAAGCAAGATAAAGAGGAAGATTAACCAGAGGTTCAAACCATTGAAGAATCTAATGCTGAATAGATTGTAGTAGAGGTGATGGCATCCTTGCCCCAATCACCTATTTATAAAATCATATCTCCGAGCAAGGAAAAGACTACAAAATCTACATCAAGTTAAGTAGGAACCGAGCACTAGGCTCCACCTACTACTGGGCCAAGCCAAACCGAGTCACAAAAGGATACTGTGAGTGTCTCTATAGTTGATACAGATTCTATAGTTGATGCAAAGAATGTCAATGACCTATTCCAACTGAATACTGAGGATAACACAGAGGTTGGAAAGGATAAGGATGATGATGGGAAAGGTAAAGAAATCATTCCTTACAAGGTCAAGGGTAAAGAAACAATCATTGATGAAATTGATCTTGAGGAAGACATTGTGATTCCTAATTGGGATCTTTCTAACCTGATAGTTGAGCAAATGGATATACTTGGTGAGCTATGGAAGAAAAGAGCAATGTAGTAGAAGCTTTGAGCTGAGAAGAAAAGGAATAGAGTACTGGAAGATATCAAAGGTATATTACTTGATTCTTTAGAAATTGAATTCAATGAGAATGGCTATATTATGGACCAACTTGTTGACATAGTCCACAAGTTCAACATAGATCTTAATAGTCAGGAGAAATTACTGCAGAAGGCAAAAAGGAAGTTCGAGAATAAGTTTCTAGAGAATGTTGCAAGTAAGATTTCAATAGATCAAGTGAAGCTAACAACTATCATTAGCTCTCTAGAAACCACTGTAAACAATGTTGTATAATAATTTGTAAAGTTGAGTGACACTTCCAACTTTACTACAGGAATAAAAGACAAACTGACTAAGATTGATACAGATTTGAAGGCAAGTGCAAACTAGTTGGCACTTGACCCTAGTTTGAGTTCAACACATTTTGTGAAGATCAAGTATTTGACAGATATACAAGTAGAGCTACTAAGGGAAGAAGCAAGAACAAGGGAATCCCTTACAACTATACAGAGCCAATTCCTTCCACACATGGATGTCATGCATAAACATATTGCTAATGAAAAGACACTCATTTATGATAACAAATTTTCAGTTTCAGAGCTTATGATGGAGTTGTCAGCAGATATTCATATTGAGTTGAACATCCTGAAGGTGTTGCAAGACAATTGGGACAACACTTTGTCTCAAATTTTGAAGGTACATAGTGATTTCCTTTCCTACTTTGGTATTACCCTGTAGATATATTTTTGGCATTTGTGTCAAAAACAAGGGGGAAAGTTATTGTATACATGTACAGAGTAGAGGAAGATATACATAGCACAAAATCAAAATAGTTTTGAAAAATAAAAAACAAAGTCAGTTGCAACTGAGTTGCAGAGCAGTTGTCAAAACCCAAGAAAGTACCCAAGCATATGGTAAGGGGGAGTTTTGACTCAGAATTTTGAGCAATTTTTGGTATGATAAGTGTTTTGGGCCACTAATGCCAAAGGGGGAGATTGTTGACCTTATGGCAAGACTTGTTGTCAATTAGTGCCAAAACACTTAGTCATTATAGTGATGACCGAGCCAACAACTTGAAGTGCAACCCGAGCAGTTGTAGTGTAGCCCGAGCAGTGGCAGTGTCGAGCAAGCAGACAGTGGCAATCAATATATCATCCGAGTCACCATTATTACCCGAGTGATCAATGTGACCCGAGTACACAATGTAGCCCGAGTGCCAAACATTGACAGTTTACTATGTCGCCCGAGTGGCAGCTTATTACCCGAGTGCTAGTATATCACCCGAGTGGATTACTGGACCCGAGTATCAATATTGGGCCGACTTAGTTATTATTGTTGGATATTAATTTATCTTATGGAATCCAACTTACAAATGTATTTGATTTGGATAAGATATATATGTAAGATACTGTGTTTATCCAAATGTGTCTGAAATAAGTATATATGCGAATATGAAGTGACAGATTGATTAGAAGGCTACAACAGTGTAAAGGAACAACAAAGACTCATCTATCACATTCAGGTGATCAATATTATATCATTGGATCTCATTCAACAAATCAGAGTTGCAAAGAAGATCAACCACTAGTTCATCCTAACATGTGCATCAACAAAATTCTTTAATCGGGTGGACTTAACAGTCATTTTCAAATCTCCTAACAAAGTTGCATACTTAATTGTATTGTAAAAATCCTTTCACAAGGTGGACCTAACAGTCCTTATTGCTCCTAACAGGGTAGGCCATCATAAGTGGTCAATTGTAAGCTTTAACAGGCTAAATTTATACTGCAGTACTAAATCTTGTGGGTAACATTCCCACCCCATTTTTACTTTCTATTTGGAAGGTTTCTGGGTAACCAAATATTGTGTCAAGTTTTGTGGATGTTTACTACTTTTTTGTTTCATGCATGCAATTAGATTAGACAATCTAACAAAGGATAACAGAGAATAAGTTTTATTGGTTCCTGATTCACCCCACCCCCGCCCCCCCCCCTCCCCTCTCAGTCGCCTAGCCTCAATATATTTCCAACATACATGTGTATCATGTTCCAGAGTTTCAATGGTTGAGCTTCAACAAATAAAAAGATATAAGTGATAGAATGCTTGGAGTGCTTGTTGATTGACTCTGTTGATGTTTCAGTTCGTGCTAGAGGAATGAAATGTGTGCTTGTTAGATATAGCATGTTGATGTACATTGGGTCCAATGTAGAGTGTGTTTGGTAACACATTTGTGTCTCCCTTCTTTTGGATTAACATGTGGCCTTTTGGACCAAGCCTATTACATGTTTGGTGTAAGGTTTATGCTTTTGTCTGACTTATATATGATGTAATCTTGTTATAGGATATTTCTAATTACATTATTCACTTAAGCTAAACTTTAGTACTTTTTTACCTTTTAATTATATTAGCCTAATAAAAGCTTAAGTTGTCTCATTAATTACAATTGTGACACTTGGTGCTAGCTAATTTAATCTTTCATTAGGGTTTTGCATGAAGGGTTACATATTTATGCATTTATAAGCATTCTTTCCTTCATTTCTAATTGTTTTGTATCTTTTTCTTTTGAGGAATATAGCATATCTTTCTTGTTTCTCTTGTTTGTGGAAGGTGGTATTCTTTTGTTGTGTGATCTTGTAGGTGCTTGTGTTACAAAATTCAATAATTTGAATAGAGTAATGCATTGTTGAAGATGCTAGAAAGTATTTTTTCAATATGTAAAAAAATAGTCTCATAACATGAATGCCTCATGATTTGCTAACTAACTATATCTTTCTATGGTTCAAGTGTATGCTTGCAAATAATCTTCACACCTAAAAAATTAAACCCAACATGCAGAAATGAACCTAACATGTATAATCTATCTAGAATAAACTTGATGGCTATTTGAGATATGCTTTGGATTTTTATACATGTGTTTGAAATGAGATTGTATCCATGTTTTGGGCAAGCCCCTAGATGGACTAATTTAATGGCGATGAACACATTCCAAATATAGTAGGCAATCATATAGTATGGTTAGGGTCATGATGCAAGTTTAAAATGTAATTAGATTGTTATACCATGTTTATTTTATGATCTTATATGAAAACCTATCTTCCCCATTTTCTCAACCGTTCTCTCTCAAGGTTCTTTGCCTTCAAATAGTTAAGAAATATAGATACATAATTTCACAAAAAATGTGTATTATCTCAACTCATATTAGTTATAGAAAAAAAAACTAAATTTAAAATTTAAATCTATATATGTAAAATTGACTTAGATCAATTATATATTTTAAATTGAAATTGATATACCAAATAAATAATCTAAAAATACAAAACACAATTTTTAAAATAGATAACAATATAAATAATAAGATATAATAGCAAACATAATCTAATGCAAAGGTATACTTAAAACTAGGATACAAGAGTAAACCGAACATAATAAAAAAATAACATACTTATTAAATTGAATATAATACTTATAAAGTGGTAAACACGAGTATACTAGTTTCACCATCTATCTTATCATCATAGAAGTGGTTTTATGTAACTCAAGTATGGATCTATATCTACTTTTAAATTCATAGTTTAGTTAAATATACTTAATTAAATGGTCATTGCATTTGTTTTAACATATACATTTTATGAATCTGTTCTATGTATATGTAAAAGAAGGGATGAGTAAGTGAGAGAAGATCAAAAGTTTTAATCTTTTTAATATAACACATTACTTGTTTTTTAATATAATGCATTGCGTGTTGATCTACTTCTCAACAATACATTTAAAGATCTGCCTCTTTAAGAATATTTTTGGTTAATAAATTTACCCTCTTTTTTGACTTGGCTTGGAAATCATTAGTCAACCATGAAGGATATTTAGATGAAAACCTTTAATGAACTTTTAAAATTCGTATAAAAGGTAGATTGAATAAAACACACATGGGATCAGCTTTAAAGATATTTATGCTTTTGAGAGAAATTTACATGTGGAAGAGAATATAATCTCTTCTACATAAATCTAGGCTAATTAAATAATGTAAGCCATGAGAATAAGATTGATTTATTATATAATTGATTCGCTATGGTATAAGCAATTTATGTCAATTTTTTTTATGGGTCAATCTTATGCAATATGAAAATGACATATGAGACATAGTTTTGATTTTGTTGACTATAAATTTGTAAATTTATGTTACTTAATTTCATGTGATCTCTATTGTTTGATGATACATAAGGACAAGTGACATCTAAAAATATTCAAAGGGAATTAGAATGCATGTACGAGGTTCTCCTTAATTAACATCCTTGATAAATTGATTTTACAGTCTTAGGTAAATATAAATATTAAAGACAACTCTCAAACATAAAGACTTTTTCGATGTGTATGCATTCTAGTTCTAATGTAGATATATTTGTTAGGATGATCTTTTCATGTTACTATTTTGATGAATTATTTGCACAAATTAAAGCCTTGAAAGTCCAAAGCATAATAAATAGTTGAGCAAATGTGTACTAATTCAACTCCTAACAATCAATAGAAAAGGGCAAGAATAAAATTAAATTATCATGTTAGGGATAATCACGAGTAGTTCAAGATCAATCTTGAGTGCTATAAGATTGACCCAAGATAGGGAAATGTAAAATCTCAATATTGTTAGGATACAGTAACATTAGCCTTGTGCACAATAAGAAATGGTGATGCAAATGGGATTAATCTTGTTTCCTAATGTACGATCGGAAGGAAGATGAGCCAATAGGATAAAGTAGGAATTAAGCGCAAAGTGAGTGCAATGATCCTTCGTTATAATGATTAGGATGAGTTGGCTTTGAGGGGATATGATAGGATGGTGCAAGATAGAAAGGCTAAATAGGCAAAAAAGACAAATGTTAGCATACATAAACTGACATAAAATAGACAGGAACCTGTAATGACTTGAAACAACAACCAAACAATAGTACCAACCTGTAGTTTCAATTTGAAGCTAATTTGTAGGGGATAGATCACCCTAGGAGTTCTATTCCTGGGTACATATCACTTGAGTTGCTTTGTACCCGGTACTTTTTTTTGAAACTTTCACAGACAGTCTGTCAGATTCTATACCTTCCAGATTTGTAATGGTAGGTTCACCACCGGTTCTTGCACATAGAAAAATGGGGAATTTTTTTGGAAAGGAGTTTGCCTTAGTAAAACCCCAGTTGAGGAATCCACCTTGAAATGAAATAAAATAAAATAAATGAAAGCATGTTTTCATATAGCAGAGGCTAGATTTGAAAAATGAAGTATATCATACCTTGGCAATGAAAATGCTTATTTGAATGTGATCAAATAAATTTATGTTATAGATTTGGCTTAACACAAAAACCCAAAAGACAATCATGAAAGACAAAACCTTGTGTAATGGATGTTTTAGTTTTCTACAATGCTTGATGGGAGAGAGAGGGTGATGATTTGAAGGGTTGAAGACTTGAATGATTGAATGGATGTGGATTCTTGAACGTGTGTAGATCCTCTTCCTTGATGGTGGACTCCTTTTCTTGTCCTTCAATGAGGGAAATAAGCTTGATCCATAGAGAAGATTGTCTTGAAGATACCTTAAATGCTTGAAATCTTTCTTGACAATTCTAGGATGTAAAATCTTGAGTGTGTATGCTTGAGAATCAATGAATGTGTATATCAAAATGAGGAGAGATAGGGTGTTTATATACCTCTCATAGGTTCTAATATCTAGCTAAAACACTACAATAGGGCCCTTGTTTGTATTTGGGTTCAAACCTTAGGGAACATATTAGCCAGGGCATTCTATTCCTATAAATAGATCACTCGGGGTGTTTTTTCCCCAATAATCAGATATCATATCAAAATCATGGGTCCTGACTAACAAGGGGATTCCAAATTATGAAGTATAGTTGATTTCAAGGTTGGGAAGAAGCACAAAGGCCACAAAATGGTAGCATAGGGCCCATGTTGGCTAGTAAATGATTGAAGGAGAGCTAATAAAGGAGCACACCTATAAATAAGGGTTCACGTTAATTATTGATAAAATTGAAATAATATAGAACCCATATTTGAATTCAGGTGTTCATTAAGTATCATATGAAACCCTATTATGCATGTTAAAATTAAAAATATACTAAGGTGCACCACGTGGGTGCTAAAAAATCATGAAATTGTACATACCAATAAGGTGCTTAAAATTTATGATATTACATTTAGCCCCACGGAGTATGAGACCACATTATGATCATGGTAAAGGAAAAGAAATATGAGAGAGAGAAAGAGGGAGAGAAATGATCATGGGAAAATTGAAAAGAGATAAGACATCCCTAATTTCAAGGATGCAAGTCCCCAAACAAAATATCTCAACTTAGACAAACACATTCAAGGTCACAAAAATATCAAATAAGCAAAAAGACAAAAGAAGAAAAAATACAAAAGACACAAACAAAGGGGTTAGTACTAAAAACAAAACTCCAAATCAACTAGTCGAAGAGACCTTGATCGATAAAATTTCCCAACCACTAGCATCATGTTTGGAAATATATTGAAAAAGAACAAGTGGCCACATGGAAAGGGCAAGAGAATACGCCAAGGACAAGACAACAACCCATGATCTAAACCACTAGCAAAGATATGAGAGAATGGAAAGAAAGAGAGAGATTATGAATTCAACAGTCCAACAAGTTGCATTATGCTAGGTGATCTATGGGAGATGAAGGGGAAGAAAGAGTAGAAAGGATATCAAGCTATATTATGCTAGTTCCACTCATCCCAAAGAGAGAGAAGGATAATTGATGGTCTAGCAAGTTTCATTTGTTGGAAGTGGGCCAGCATCCCTCGCGGGATTTGTGACATGGTTTAACAATCTCATGTGTCTTCTATAAGTCTAGTGGTTGTATCAGACATTAACAGGTTGATATTTTGATGAAACAAAAACCACTACTTGTAACAAGTGGTATTAGATCTTGGTCACAGGTTTGAATCATGTGAGCCATGATGAGTGACGCTGGGAGGGGGATTTTTTCCAGTGGGCTAACATCCCTTGGGAGATTCATGACATGGTTTAACAACCTCCTGTGTCTTCTATAAGTCTAGTGGTTTTATTGAGAACTAATAGGTCGATCTTTTGGTGCAACGAAAACCACTACTTGTAACATCGTTATGCTAGTCAAATCTACCTTGAAAAATGATTTGCGCATAGGGAGACTTACGAGGTTAGCCCTATAGAAAGCATAGTATCTTTATGGATCTATAAAATAAATTAGTCTAAGGATCAATAAAAATGATAGTCTTTTTAATATCATCATTAATATGTTGTCATTGATGTCATTTTTATTGTTAGTTCAGAAATCATATCTATGATATATCTCTGGGCCGGATAGCGGTATTACTGGAAAGGACATTAAAGGTAGCGGTATCAATGGTACTTGTTTTGGTCTATTGTATGGAATATCAATGTTTTGATCTAGACCTATTTTTTCTTAGCATGAGATATATTTTGATATGGCCGACATCTCCAAAACTTCATTTGGTAGCATGGTCAATCCAAGCTGACATGAAAAGAATATGGAACCATGCTTGTATAAATATATTGGTTGTGGCATCAACACAAGAAGATAAATGTTGTTGTTATAAAAATGATGTATGATATGTAAATGTGATTTTTTGATGTTTATAGAAAACTGATATATGTAATTTAGTGACTGTATAGAAGGATTTTTGTACTTCAACAAGAACTGTATTTCATGCTTATACAGATACAATTCTGACAATTCAATTTTTTATTTTATACTTCTTCTATAAGTTGACTTTTAACTATAATAGCTGGTTTTGTATTTTGGCCAGTGAGCCCCACTAATAGTGATCTAAATTTTCATCCACGACAAAAATTCTAGTGTTATGTGTTATTTTTTTCTGCTCACTTTTCAACAAGTTTAAATTATGTTATGTGGTTAACTATTCAAAAATTTTAAAGGTTTCAAGGGAATATTTATTCACCCCTCCCCTCTCAGTATTTTGGATATTCAACAATTGGTATTAGAGGTAGTTCCTTTGGAAGACTCTAGGAACTCAAAGGAGATTTGAAAGGTTGAACAGTCTATGCCTAGATCCACCATGGAAGAAAGAGAGCTCATGTCCATATATGAAGATCTTGAATATGTTGAAGATGAAAATAAGGAACTATAAAAAAAATCTTCAAATGGCTAATGATTGCATTCAGAAGTTAAAGGATCAGATCTGGAAATCCAAGCTAAGGCATGAAGAAGCCATTAATGAATTGAAGTTAGCGAATGAGACTATCATTGATCTAAGAGCTAAAAGTGAAGAAGATGAAAAAACCAAGAAATTTTTTAATAATATGATCAAGATAAAATTTGATGAATGCAAGAAGTTAGAACAAGAAGTTAAATCTCTTAGATCAGATCTGGAAGAATCAAAGAAAAATTAAGATAAATTTAAAACTAGTTTGAAGAAGCTCAATAAAATGTTGAATGCTCAAAGATCTCAGACAGATAAGAAAGGATTAGGATGTGAAACTGGTGAATTATCACATAGAAAATCAGAAGAAAGGAAAGAACTAGATTAGGTAAGAGACGATAAGACCAAATCAGATAAGGAGGATAAAGGTAAGATTCCAGTAAATAATTACGTAAGTAATAATAAACCCCATTTTTTTAATGGTAATTGTTTGAATTGCAACAAATTAGGTAATAAATAATTGAGCTATAGGATTAGAAAAAACCATAAAGATAGATCTTATTTTGGTAGATGTTTTAACTACAATATTTATGGTCATAAAGCTAATCAATGTAGAATCCAAATAGAAGAAATAATTTTATTGGTTATTGTTTTTTGATTAAGGTAAAATAAGGTTTTGAAAGGAACTCGAAACCTTTTACAAAAAGCTACAAGATATAGGCATCAAAGGCACATACAAACATAGAAAGCCTGCAACGAACAAAAGGCAGGACCCAGCAAGAAACCAAATGACCTAAAACAGGAAAAAACAAAAACTGCCAAAGATAAGTACAGTTTCCAACACAACTTCTAGCACAACTGCTCGAACAATTTCCAGCAAAATTTCCAGACCAGAAGAAGAAACATTGCATCATTTTCTGGTAGGCTACCTCAGCCTCCTTCTGCATCTCTTCCATTTTGTCAATGGAATCCTTCAGCTCCAGCATCTCTTTCGAGATCTCAGGGAATTTTCTTTTTATTCTGCTTCGGGTTCTAGGACCAGAGCTCGAGCTTCCAGCCTTTTCTTCAATTATTATTGAGGTGTTTTCTTGCAAGCTTCTTTCCAGATAAGCATATAACACTTTCACGTTATGAATCAACACTTGCAGCCCATCATTACTGTGCTTTAGGATGATCCGTATCATGTGCCCATTGTGGCTTATTGGTTATTGTTATACTTGTTATGCATATGGACATAAGGATAACCAGTGTATGTCAAGGCAAGATAAGAAGACCAACTAGTGTTTTAAGTGTAATAAAATTGGACACATAGAAAGATTTTGTAAATTTGATGAAGTCAAACCAATTGAACCTGTGAAGAAGATCAACAAAGAGGAAGTAAAGGTAGAGATGAAAAATATCTGGAGAAAGAAAAAAGATATATGATCCACCTCTAGTACAGGTAGTGGTTCTAGCTCTGGTGTAGACTTCTTCTCTGATAATTAGCATTCCCTTACCTATTAGTCAGGGGGAGAAAATTTCCAATGTCGTCTCCTCCCCTATAAAAGTGAAATGGTCACAATCATGTTAGATCTACTCCATCTAGGATTCACCAATAAAAAGAAACAATTGGAGAATATGCGATGATGTCATTTCCATGTAATGAAATGGTCATAGAAAAAGAAAATTATGGAGCATTTATTACAAGAATAGCATTTAATCCAAAATTAGTATAAAAGGAGAAAATGTCAAGGCATGGATTCACTCGAGCAAAAAGAATTGTGAAAGTATGAAGGTGAAGAAAGGCAGTTGACTTGTGAACTAGGGATTTTCTATTTCCAATAGAGGTATTTATCCATCTCTTGCATTTCGCCATTATTTTCTACTATGGATACTCTTGCTACTCATATTTTGGTGAATGCATTTGATGAGCCACATTCTAAATTTAAGAAATTCCCTCATATTTTGATTGCAATATGGTTGGGTATCTTTCAAGAATTCCTCATGGTGTAGTACCTATGGAGGATGTCAAAATTCATTTAAATTTGAAGCTAGATGAATTTGACCACACAAAATTGTTAGACTTGTGGATAAATGAGTTTCCTTATAAGAATTTGAAGGTGAAGCCATAATTTAGGGTTTGAGTGGAAAAGAAGTTGGATGTATGGAACTATTTTCCACACTTTTTTAATGATGAAAAAGGGTGAGAATGACAATTAGCAGTTTTCATGATACATTTCTATGGCTAGAATAATCACATTTGATCAGTAAGGAAGTGATGAGAACACTTACAGAGTTAAATGATAATGGAATTATGCCAAAAGAAAAGGAAATGAAGAACAAATAAGTTGAAAATCATATCGATGACATTCATGATGGCATGTCTCTAGCCATTCACATAGTTAAAAATATTGTAGTGAAATTTGCATCTTAGGTTATAGGAAACAAGGTCTACTACTCCAATCGGGAGAACTCAATTTTTGCTACTACAATGTTCACGAATTATGACATAGTTGTCAATGGAGTTGACTATGATCTCTACAAGCTCATTAAAGATAAATTTATTGAGAATCTGAATCAGTGCAAGATGAGAAAGAAAAATTTTGTGTTTTGATTTGGAACCCTAGCTTTGTGCTTATTGTTCTACTTCATGAGTATTTTTCCCGATCAAGGTACAGTAATATGGTCACTTGAGATATCAGTAGCACATCAGATTGTTGAGCACATGAGGAGGTACAAAGACACTACTATTCAGGAAATGGAATTTATATCATTTTTCTCTTTACTGTAATACATAGTGCATAAATAGGACAAGATTGCCAAATTTTTCATGGATAAGTATAAGAATGACATTACTTTAATTTTTACCATGTATAAGTGTATAATGGGATAATTTGTACCGATAAATCAGTAGATATTGACACTAGGATATGAATTAACCAAGGAATTGGTTGATAGCTATGTGAAATTACTCTTGGGGAGTCTTGTGGATACCTATAAGATGAGGTTTGGTACTGCTAAAGAGAAGTCTAGTGAAATTTATAGAGAATAGGTCTTGAAGGAAATCAAGAAGAAAGTTTAGAAACAAATGAAGGACATTGAGGAAAGAGGAGACATGATAAATGAAAATCTTGTTTCTCTTAAAATAATCACTCAGAGTGCTTCCAGTATCTCTTTTAGCACCAATGCAAAGGTAGTTTCTCCTCCAATTGTGAAGGTTGAGAAGTTTGAGAAAGAAATCCCATCTAGTAAGAGGAAGAAAGGTCTTCCTTCCCCTACTCCATCTAAGAAAGTGAAAAAAGTAAAAACCAAAGTCAGCACGGATAATCCCATCTTAGTGGAAGTTGAAGAAGAATTAGATAAGGAATAGTTTCATATTGAGGTCTGGAAGGAGAAGGATAAAAAGGTAAACCAAGATCCCTTTGATGTAGATACTGTGTTTGATATTATTTCATATGGTAGTGTAGATGATGTTGGTATTTTGTACGAGTCTTCATCTTCAAAAGAAAAAGAAAATATTACACAAGCATTTGTACAGTATTATGCTAGGTTAAATGTAATATAGATATCTATAGAAAAGATATTCTATATACTCTGTGGGTAGGATTAAATAGAATCCGTGCAGAGGAAAAACAAATAGATAAATATATTCTCAACAAAGACATTACTGAAGTTTCCAACTTTGTAAAGAAATAATTTTAGACAATTTTGTGGTAATTAGTAAAGATGAGGTAGGAAGGAAAAGGAAAAGGGTACACATTCTCATGGAGAAGAAAATTTCTACAATTTAGATGAAGGAAATGATTATCAGTGAACTAACTAGCTTAGTAGGTAAGTTGGGTATGTTGTCCGATGATGATAAAGAAGATCCCACCAGTCTTGTTCCATAATACAATGATGAGTAAATTTACTCTCTTGATCAAAATCCTCTGGAAATAAAGCATGAACACTCTCTAGTCAGAATTTATTCTGTGGTAGGTCCATCTGGTGTTGAAGTAAAATCATGGAAAAAAGAAGAAAAGAAAATTAAAAAAGAAGAGAAAAAATAAGAAGAGAAGGAAGTTGAAAAAGAAGAAAAAGGAGAAGAGAAAAAAGAAACTAGGAAAGAAGAAAGTGTTGTAGAAGAAGTTAATATTGGTAAGGAGGTGCAGAACACATAACAACAAAGGAAAGGAAAAGAACTAGTAATAGAAACTATTGAGAGAAGAGAAGAGAAGAGAAAGGAAGAAATTTTACTAGTACACATTCTAATGATTCACTGAGGAACTTACTTACCTCTCCACTCATGTTTCATTTTGTTACTACTTCCAAGTTGTGTATTAATATTCAATAATTTAACCTGTTCCACAAATTTTAGATAAGTTAGCCTATTTTGACTTTGGCCAAAAATGATTTTTTAAAGAGTTAGAAGAAAAAGATAATATTATTGAAGATTTTTGGTGTAATTAAATATTCACTATTTATACTTTACTTAACCTTACTTAGGATATGTTAGAATAACTGAGAGGGGGGGGGGGGGGGGGGNGGTGAATTAGTAGCCTCAAAAATTAATCCAATAATTCAACCAAAATGTTATACCACAAATATAATTCCTCTAGTTATCTTCATTCCTACAAGATGTATGCCTTGTGTGAATCTAACATGTATATACTTCTCGGTGATTATACTATTTATCCTTTCCTTAAGATTTACTAAATAGCAGTCTATCTTTTCTTAACCTTTCCCGAAATACAGTAAATAACTTAGTGTTTACTGATCAATCCATTTTTAGTAATGTGTAAAGAAAAATATCAAAGCAATGAACCATATACACATTTGACACATGGATTTTTAATGTGGAAACCCTGTTAAGGGAAAAACCACTTCGGACTGGTAACCCAAAATTTTCACTCTTCTGAAGTGAGCTCGGTGAAGAGCCAACCCTGTTAAAGGTTACAAACACACTGTTAAGTGCGACCTTGTTAGACGATTAAAACTAATAGTTTATCACTTGAGCTAGCATTCACTATGCTATCAACATGAAAACCTTTTGATACTCCTTGGGATGTATCTGATGAAATGTATCTGATTGAATGTTTGAAGATGTTAAGTTGATCACCAAAATGCAAAAAGATAATGCAAGACATTGAATCAGTTGATAGATTGTATTGTCATTGATGTCAACTTGATATAATCTAATTGGTTATAATCAAAGTGTCAAATACTTTAGAAAAAAAGAGAGAGAAATATTATGCTTTTAGTAATGCATAAAAGACAAGCATTCACTAAGTGACTTCAAACACCGACGACTAGTGGAAACCAAAGGAAAAAGATAACCAAAAGTTAAGTCACAGTGATGCCTGAGAAAATAAACTGACAAGCATTACCGAAGAGAAGAATCACAAACATTACCGATGGCCAGAATTACAGTGTTAACCGATGAGAAGAACTTTGCAGTGAAGCCCGAACGACAGACAACCCCGACGGACAGACAACACCGATGGAGAAGCCCGAGAAGAACTGAAGTGTTGAACGAAGCTATCAAAGAGTTAAATCACTAAAGGTAATTGGAGTTTAGAAATGAAAAAATATCTAGATGGCAGAGCTAAAGATAGACTTAACTGGTTGTTGACATTGTTTTAATCGACAAGTTAAAGCCAGAGATAAGTAAAGGATTTAAAGCTGTTTTATCCAATTGGCAAGAAGATTTCTACAAGATAAAAAAAGAGTTATTCTTTAAATCAAGATTGGCTAAGATTGCAGATCATGCCAAGAACAAGAAAATCAATAAGAGAGAAACGGTGATATCATGTCTATAAAGAGACAACTTAATTCATTATGAATTAAGGGGAGTGAATGAAAAAAGAGGATGCTAAAGAGAAATTGATGAAGAACAACTTCATATAGTCCTGATCAATCAAGCTGAGGAAAGAGCTAAATATTTCTGCGGACACCGAGCAACAAAGCACAACATCACCGAGAAGAAAAAAAAGTGGAGCAAAGGTTTTGAAAAGATATATTGATCAAAATGGTTTAATAAGCTTACAATAGATCTGAAAATCTATAAGTATAAGTTATATATGTGAACAGATCATTTACTATTTCAGTTTAACCATTGAATCATAAAGTCTCTTAACCGAGCGGGATTTGAAGATCCTTTCTATATTGAGATACATCCCAAGGAGTATCAAAAATTTTGATCATGGAGATAGCATGAGATGCTAGATACCATTTGACAAACTACATTGGGTTTGGTCATAAAAGCTAGCATAAAGATTCCTGATATCAAGTGACAAACTAATCTTTTAAATCCTCTAACAAGGTCACACCTAACAGTGTGTTTGTAACCTTTAACAGGGTTGGCTCTTCACTGAGCTCACTTCAGAAGAGTGAAAATTTTGGGTTACTGGTCCCAAGTGGTTTTTCCCTTAATAGGGTTTCCATGTTAAAAATCCATGTGTCAATGTGTTTATGAGTCATTAATTTAGTATTTTGTATTACACATAACTAATCTGGATTGATCGGTATACACTAAGCAATTTACAATTTTTCAGTAAATGCAAGACTGTTATTCGGTAAACATAAAGAATAAGGTTTAAAAGATAACTCCGAGTAGTAGTTATTTGATAATTATATTTGAAGGCATTCATCTTGTAGGACTGGAGATAACTAGAGGCTTAATATTGTGGTACTAAGTTTTTGGGGATTAATTGGAATATTTTTGAGGCCATAGATTCACCCCCCCCCTCTCAGTTATTTCTAACAGTATCTCAATATATTAAGGATAGTTAAATCCCCCTCTGTTAAGAGATTTTATGAATCAATGGTTAAACTGAATCAGTAGATGATTTGTTCATAAATATAACTTTGAATTGCAGATTTTTAGATCTATTATAATTCCACAATACCTCTTCTGATCAATGGTCTCTTCAATTCGTTTTCTCCACTTCTTTCTTCTTGGTGAATGCTGTTGCTCGGTGTCTGTAGATTTCTTAGCTCTGTTCTTCAACTTGTATGATCAGATCTGTATGAAGACTTCTATCTTCACCAGAATTCTCTTTAGCATTCCTCTTTTGATAATAAATTACTTTTCTCTTTATATAGACATGATTTCACAGTTTCTTGTCCTTCTTGTTTTCTTCGATTATCACTTCTTGATCTGTAAAGCTCGCCATGCTTGCTTCAGTTTTATTCTATAAATCTCTCCTTATTTTCTAGAATAAAGCATGTTTTAAATCTCCTTATCTTTATCTTTTATCTTATCGATGAAAACAAAGTAATCAATCAGTTAACTCTAAATATAGCTCCTACTAGCTAAGTTGTTTTGTCATTTCCTAACTTTAGTTCTCACCGGTCAACACTTTAGTTGTGCTCAGTGACTACTGCAAATAGCTCGAGCATCAACTTCAATTCTGTTTGGTGACAACTACAGTTAGATCGGTAATGCTTTCTCAGGCATCACTATCCATCGGGTAACACTACAAACTTTTGTGCTTGTAGTACACTATCTATCAGGGTTTACTGTCAATCGGTGTATATGATTACCGATGACAAAAAAAATTTCTCTTCAGATCTTTAAGTGTTGTGACAATATGAGTATGAGAAATCATACCATATCAAGTTGAAATCAATGACAATACAATACATTAACTGATTTAATGTCTTTCATATACTTTCTGTATCTCAGTGATTATCAACTTTGTCATCTTCAAAAATTCAATCAGTTATAGTTCATCAATCTCTCCCTTTGGCATTGATGGCAACATACTACTAACACATTGTGAAATATATCATTTGTATTTCATCAATCTCTCCCAAACTTATTATTCTATAACCAATTCAAATATCTGACTCTTGGTAAGCTCTTCTAGCTTAGATTTGATTCTTGCAGAGTACTTTCTTCATTCTTCATTCCCTTTACTGGATAGATGTAGAAACTTCTAATTCTGTCTCTCCTTTTTTTTTAGAATCTCTTCTCCCTTTTCTAGATAGATATGCAGTGTTAACTTTTCCAATTCTCTCCCTTAGATGGATGTTTCTTTGAATCTTTCTTTGATGTTTTTCTCTCTCTTTGAATGTTCCTCTCCTTGATGGATATTTCTATCTTTTCTCTACCTTTGGATGATCATGATATATATTTCATTGATAATTGGATCTCTCTCTCTCCCTTTGACAACAATGCCAAACAAAAATATATCTCTGTCTCTAATATATTCCTTGAATTTCCTCTCCATCAACAATTTTATCTTTGTGGTAGCCAACAATTTCTCTGGTGTTCAGTTTTGATAAGTACATTTCTATTTGCTAATATATCATTGCAGTATCTCTTTTTTCTTGCATCAACATGAATGATCTTCTGATAATGTGTAGGATGATTCAACCTTTTAGTTAGCTTAGTGACCAGTAGACAAGGGTCCGACCCCTAGTCTCTTCCTTGGGTACTCAAATATATCTTTTGGCAATGGCTTTGTGAATATGTCTACTAATTGTTCCTTGGATTGAACATATTCCAGTATCACTTCTTTCTCTTGCACTTGTTCTCTTAAGTAATGATATTTAATAGCAATATGCTTTGTCTTAGCATGCATGACAGGGTTCTTTGAAATGTTTATTGCACTTGTATTATCACAATAGATAATTACTGGATCAAGGATTTCCATATTCATACCTATCAACAATTTCTTGATCCATGCAATGTTAGAGAAATTTGCAGCAGCAGCCACATATTCTGCTTGTGAAGTGGATTGTGATATGCATCCTTGCTTTTTACTTATCCATGTGACAAGTCTATCACCCATAAAGAATGCTCATCTTGTTGTTCTCTTTCTGTCATCTATGTTTCCAGCCCAATCAACATATGTATAGAATTGAAGCTCAAATTTTTCTTCTCTTTTATACCACAGACAATAATCTTTTGTATTCTTTAGATATCTCATAATTCTATTGACAACAGTCATGTGTGATTCCTTGGGATTAGCAGAGAATCTTGCAACTATTCCAACTACATGTGCTATATCTGGTCTAGTATGTACAACATACATGATTTTTCCAATCATAGATCTATATATGGTCTAATTTACCTCAGTTGACTTGTCTTCCTTTGTCAGTTTGCATGCGGTTGCCATAGGTGTTCCAACTAGCTTGGAGTCCTCCATCTTGAATATCTTGAGAGCTTCTTTGATGTATTTGGATTGCATGATGTAGATGTCTGCATCTTGTTGAAGAATCTGTAGACCAAGAAAAAATTTGATCTCCCCAAACATTGACATCTCAAACTCTTTTCTCATTTCATCAGCAAATGATTTGCATAGCATATCATTACCTCCAAATATGATATCATCAACGAATATTTCAGTAATCAGAATGTTATTATCAGTATCTTCTTTTAATTACATATTACTCTTATCGCTCGTCATTAAAAATCTAATTCTTATGAGATAAGAGTGAATTATTTCATACCATGTTCTCGGTGCTTTTTTCAATCCATACAAGGATTTGTGTAGTCTACAAACCATGTTTCTCTTGTTAGGATCAACAAACTCTTCTAGTTGTTCAATGTATACCTCTTCTAGTATTCCATTTAGGAATGCAGATTTGACATCCATTTGGTATACTTTGAATCCTTTGAATGCAGCATAAGCAAGTATAATTCTTACTCCTTCTAGTCTAGCAGCGGGTGCAAAGGTTTCTCCATAGTCAATACCTTCTTCTTGTGCATACCCTTTGCATACTAGTCTTGCTTTGTTCCTTATGACTTCTCCATTCTCATTCAGTTTGTTTCTGAATATCCACTTGGTAGCAATGACATTCTTGTCATTCGGTCTAGGTACTAATGTCCATGTTCTGTTCTTTTCAATCTGTTCTATCTCTTCATTCATTGCACTAGCCCATTCTTGATTTTCAAGTGTAGTATTGACATATTTAGGCTCAAAATCACAAATCAAACATCTAGTGCTCAGTGACTTACTTCTTGTTCTCATTCCATCCTTTTTATCTCCTATGATCTAGTTCTGTGGATGGTGTCTTCCGACATACTTGGCAAGTATTGGTTCAGCTATTTGTTCATCATCTTGACATTCATTGCTCGATACATCATTGTGAGAAATTTCATGATTTTTGGTGTTTGCAGCCTGATGCTCAGGTGCATTGTTCTGTCACTCGGTAGCAATACAATGTTGCTCATGCAGAGTGTCGGGTTCTTCACTGTAGACAAATATGTTGTATTCTCCTGGTTATTTCTGCTTTCCTCATCACTTTTCTCAGCAAATTCATCCACTTTGACATTTGCACTTGCAATAATTTTGTTAGAGGATTTGTTAAGACATTTATAAGCCTTTCTTTTGGTAGAATAACCTATAAATATTCCTTCATCACCTTTGGAGTCAAGCTTTCCATTTCTACCATCTTTCAAAATATAACATTGACTTCCAAAAATTATAAAGTAACTTACACTGGGTGTGTATCCATACCATAGCTCATAAGGTGTCTTATTGGTGTCTTTCTTCAATTGAACTCTGTTTAATGTATAGACAACAGTACTGATAGCTTCTCTCCAGAATTTTTTTGTGATGCCTTTCTCTATCATCAGTGTTCTGGCACAATCAACAATGGATCTGTTCCTTCTTTTAGCAATCCCATTTTGTTGTGGTGATCTCGGTGCAGAAACTTGTCTTTGAATTCCATGCTCATTACAAAAGTTAGTGAATTCATCAGAAATAAATTCTCCTCCTCTATCTGATCTTAGACATTTTAGTTCCTTTCCACTTTGTTTTTCCACTATAGCTTTATACCATTTAAAAATCTTGAATGCTTCTAATTTACCTTTTAAGAACATAATAATCATCATTCTAGAATAGTCATCAACAAAGAGAATGAAGTATTTATCACCATAA
This sequence comes from Thuja plicata, assembly GCA_018584345.1. NCBI lineage: Eukaryota > Viridiplantae > Streptophyta > Pinopsida > Cupressales > Cupressaceae > Thuja > Thuja plicata. Next base: position 532,996 of record MU226018.1, read on the forward strand.
TAGCTCTTTGTTCTCATTGGTCCACATAGGTCAGTATGGAATAATTCTAGAATAGCATTAGATGTGTAGTTTTTTCTCTTGAAACTAGACTTTTTCATTTTACCTCTTTGACAATTATTACACATGCCATGGTTGGGTTTTGACATGCTCGGTAAGCCTCTTACTTTCCTTTTATTGCTTATCCTAACCATGTTGTCAAAATTCACATGACTTAACCTTTTATGCCACAACCATATGTCTTCATTTCTAGCCAATAAACAAATGGTATTAATATCATCAAGATAAAATAGGTTACCTTTTGTCTGTTCACCAGTTTTGATCAACCTTCTTGATTCATCAAAGATCTTTATCTTTTTGTTCTCAAATGCAGCTTGGTGACCTGTGTTATGCAGCTATGAAACACTCAATAGATTATAGTTAATTCCTTTCACCCAATATGCATTTTTACATTTGATCAGATTATTCAACATTATGGTTCCTTTACCTTCAACCGGACAAGGTGAGTCATTACCCATTCTTATTGATCCACCATTATAATATTCAAAAGTTTCAAACTTTTCCTTATCTCTAGTCATGTGGTGAGTACAACCACTATAAATAATCCATACATCATTTTTACTAACCTTAGATATGAGTGCAGTTTCAACATAACTTTCTTCTTTGCCTAAATCATCCTTCATAGAAACAAATACCACCTCAATATCTTCATTAGATTTGGTGTCAGTATTCTCATCTTTTTTCTCAGCTAGGTAACAAATCTTCTTTCCTTTTTCCTTGTAGTCTCGGTTATCTATTTTTTTTCAAATTGTCGGTTGCTTTGGTAATCTCGGTCATCACCTCTATCAAACTTCTTTTCATATGATCTGTCATTATTTTTGTCTTTTTTTGTTTTGTTAGGACATCTAGAAGCAAAGTGTCCAATCTCTTTACAATTAAAACATACCAATGGTAATTTACCTTTGTATCTACCTTTGCCTCTCTCCAATATTCTAGCCATTAGTGCTTCAATTTCATCAAGTTCTTGGTCATCACTATCACTTTCACTATCATTTATCATAGTGTATTTATGACTTGATTTACTTATTTTCAAAGAAGATTTGAATACAGACTCAATAGTTGGTAAGACACTGTTGTCAAAGTCATTCATCTCAAATGAAATAAGTCTACCAATAAAACTATCTAGAGTAACATTTTTATTTTCTACTGCTCTCATTTCTTGTATAGCAGATACTCTAATAGCATAAAAAGTCAGTAAGGTTCTTAGAATTTTACTTACCATTATTTCTTCTTCAAGTACACCTCCTACTCCTCGGATAGCATTGACAACCTCTTTAATTTTGCAACTGTACTGAGTGATGTTTTCTCCTTCTTTCATTCTTAGGTCTTCAAACTTTCCTCTTAGGATTTCAGCCATAGCTCTTAGCACATTCTTATCTCCTCCATGTACTAGCTTGAGTTTGTCCCCACATTTTCTTTGCAGTGGTGCATGATTTGACATCTTAAAATTTAGCATTGGAGAGTGAGGAAGCAAGTTCTATCATCATAAAATTGTGTTCATGATTTTCTCTCAATTAATCAACTGTCAGAGGTCCAGTAGGTAAAACAAATTCATTATCCAAGCACTGTGTGACATCATTTCCAATACCTAATGGGTGGAGTCTTATCCTTCTTTTCCATGATGCAAAGTTGTCCTTGTTCAACTTAGGCACATCAATTTTACTCATCTTTTGATCTTTAGCTTGAGCCTTAAAACTCTCTTCCAAGCACACAACTTCTGATACCAATTGTTAGAATAACTGAGAGGGGGGGTGAATCAGTAGCCTCAAAAATTAATCTAATAATTCAACCAAAACATTATGCCATAAATATAACTCCTCTAGTTATCTTTAGTCCTACAAGATGTATGCCTTGTATGAATCTAACATGTATATACTTCTCGGTGATTATACTATTTATCCTTTCCTTAGGCTTTACCAAATAGACATCTATATTTTCTTAACCTTTACCAAAATACAGTAAATAACTTAGTGTTTACCGATCAATCCTGTTTTAGTAATGTGTAAAGCAAAACATCAAAGCAATGAACCATATTCACATTTGACACATGGATTTTTAACATGGAAACTTTGTTAAGGGAAAAACCACTTGGGACTGGTGACCCAAATTTTTCACTCTTCTGAAGTGAGCTCGGTGAAGAGCCAACCCTGTTAAAGGTTACAAACACACTGTTAAGTGTGACCTTGTTAGAGGATTTAAAACTAATAGTTTATCACTTGACCTAGCATTCACTATGTTGTCAACCACAAAATCTTTTGATATTCCCTGAGATGTATCTCAATATATTAATGATGGTCAAATCCCACTTTGTTAAGAGATTTTCTGAGTCAATGGTTAAATTGAATCACTAGATGATCTATTCATGAATACAACTTTGAATTATAGATTTTTAGATCTATTGTAATTCCATAATACGTCTTCTGATCAATGGTCTCTTCAATTCCTTTTCTCCACTTCTTTATGCTCGGTGAATGATGTTGCTTCTCTATTGCTCGATGTTTTCATAATTCTTAGCTCTGTTCTTTAGCTTGTATGATCAGATCTATATGAAGACTTCTATCTTCACTAGAATTCTCTTCAACATTCCTCTTTTGATAATGAATTACTTGTCTCTTTATATAGACATGATTTCACCATTTCTTGTCCTTCTTGGTTTCTTCGTTGATCACTTCTTGATCTGTAAGGCTCTCCATGCTTGCTTTAGTTTTATTCCCTAAGGCCCCGTTTGTTTGCGGGAATTGGATGAGAATTGGCGGCAACACTTCCCAAAATGCCCGAAATCC
>MU226018.1:545680-579229 GCA_018584345.1 Thuja plicata
AAAATGGACAAAATAAACAAAATAAATCACAATATAAATTAAACATTATTCAATAATAATAAAAAATTAAAAATAAAAAAGAATAAAAAAATGGACAAAATCAATCACAATATAAATTAAACATTATTCAATAATAATAAAAAATTATAAAGTCTCTATCAAATTTCAATTCCAATTCGAAATGTAGAACCAAACGCGGAAGTTGGAATTTGTCAATTCCAATTCCAATTTTGAAATTGGCAACCAAACGCAGAAGATGGATTGACTAATCCATCTTCCAGGTCAACCAAACGGTCCAAATTATAACTCGAAGATGCAAAACCAGGATTTCAAAACCTGGTTTTGTGATAATAAGGTTTTGACTCAATTCCAATTCCTGCAAACAAACGGGGCCTAAATCTTTCCTTATTTTTTGGAATAAAACATGCTTCAAATCTCCTTCTTATATTTATATTTTATCTGATCGATGAAAAAAAAGTAATCAATCAGTTAACTCTAAATATAGATCCTTCCATCTAAGTTGTTTTGTCATTTCCTAACTTCAGTTCTCGTCAGTCAACACTTCAGTTGTGCTCGGTGACTACTGTAGATAGCTTAGGCATCAACTTCAGTTCTGTTCAGTGAAAATTGTAGGTAGCTCGGTAATGCTTTCTCGAGTATCAGCGTCCGTTAGGTAGCTCTATGAACTTTTTTTCTCGGGGTTCACTATCCGTCGGGGTTTATTGTCACTCAGTGTATATGATTATTGATGACAAAAATTTTGTCTCTTTAGATCTTTAAGTGTTGTAATAATATGTGTATGAGAAATCATACCATATCAAGTTGATATCAATAACAATATAATACATTAATTGATTTAATGTCTTGCATATACTTTTTGCATCTCGGTGATCATCAACTTTATCATCTTCAAACATTCAATAAGTTATAGTTCATCAGGACAATGGATTGCATAGTAGTTTGTGCATGGGACACTTAGGAGTTTGCATCCTTTTCTTGCACATGGTGTAGGAGAAACTTCACTTTAGGTGGTGATAGTTTCTATCACATTCTGCTTTATGTATGAGATCCACCTTTAGTGCTCTTATCACATTATCATCATCCACATGTTGCACATACTTCATTGCACAATGGAGGATGATCCATCTTTGGTGGACATGTCATTCCACCTTGTATGGGTGATAAGATATATTCTCCTTATCATTGTGTTTTATTTCCTTACCTATATAAGAAAGCACATCTTCAATGTATTCATCTATTATTATTGAATCCAGTTGATAATATTTATGAGAATACAGTTTATTCTTGTTCATCTTTTCTCTTGTTTGTACTATTGAATCCAGTTGATAATATTGATGAGAATACAACTTATTCTTGTTCATCTTTTCTCTTGTTTGTACTATTCACTGGGCTTCTAGATCTTGGCATATTTCCTTAGGAAAATTCTTACATGGTATCAGAGCCATTGGAGTGTCCATTACATAGTAATTTGGAGATATTTTTCTTCGTTCGTTGGAGGGCTTGTATTTAGATCCAATGAGAAAAAATTTGTGGGAGCATCTACAGAAATATTTGACCTCCAAATTGCAATGGAGAGGTTGTTCTGAATAAAGTTTGACTTAAATTTGCCTATATTATGCAAAAAAATGCAAACTGGGTCGTATGACCCAATCTATGCAGTCTGGAATGATTTTATTAAAAATTTTAATTTTAATTCTCCTGTGATCTTCATTCTATTTTTCGCAATTTGTTATTTTTCAAAAATAAAATTTGGGTCTGAAGACCCCTGTTAGTAATTTCATGGGAAACATATTTATCTATCCAAAGTATTTTGAAATCAACCAAGTCAACACTCAAAGACTGCTCAACCCCACGCACTGCACATCAGATCTAGTTGCTAATCCCTCCAGGATCCATTTACCAGTCATGGGTGTCTATTTCGTGTATAAAAAACATAGATCTCCCACAATGAATGAATGTAGGACTAAGTTATAGTCCTAAAACAACCACAATGAGACATCCACGTGATTAGTTCATATAAATCCATGCATATAGGTATCGGGTCACCACATCTGCAAACATACAATTCAACAAATCCTATATTGCTACAATATCAAAGTCACCTCAGCAAGGGTGACATGTTCACATTTCCTTGCACATATCGCAGTATCCACGTTAGCATCAATGACCTTAGCTAACATTAATTGAAAAGTGCCACATCATCTATGATTCAGAGCCATGATAGTCAAAATTGGTTTGCACCCATATTCATGAATACATCTTTCCTATGCTTCATATTATTGTTTGTGTATTTTTCTATTTAAAAGGTAAAATTTTCTACATCCAAATGCATGTGGGATATATAATTTTGCATCTCCCTTCATTGATGATAGTTTAGTTTGTGAAGCTAGTTTTCAAAGGTTGATAATTTGGCCATATTAACTCCTTTTTTGGTTCATTTTTATTTATTTGGGGTAGCTTCTCATGTTCCACATAGTGCTGGACTTATTTTTTGATTTTGGTGGACATATATTTTAGAAAATTCATTTTTCACAGTTGCAGCTAAGTAATTCTCATTTTTTGCAATTTTAGAGGATTCATTTAGGCTTATAAGAACACATTTTTCAGGTGTCATTTTTTCAAGTGCATAATTGTTTGTCAATTTTTTAGATCCACTATCAGTTTGTAGCCATTATGGACAAAAATATCACTTTTAGATCTTGGTCTTTTTTGGCCATTTATGGTCATTGTAATGCTAGGATTTTAGTTTGGTCCTTGGCAATATTATTTTGAGTCTAATTCAGCCTCATCAAGGCAGTTGTAATCATTGAAATTAGAGGTCAACTTTGCCTTATTTTGCAAAGTGCATTATGGGGGGTAATTATTTGTTGAACTCAATTAAGGATGTGAGAAATGTATAATTTATGTAATAATGGGGATAGAAACATATCCTATTGTAATAAATTTTACTGGGGGTAATTATGAGTCATGGTAAAAAGGAATCATCACATATTATAGATGGATTAAGTTATTTTCTCATCTTTATAGACTCATCCCTAGGCAAAAGTTAGAGGGGAATCAAGGCATTTTGGGAAATAAGATGATCATGTATCATATATTTTATTTGTGACAACATTAGTTCATTTTCCTTCTATGAAATCCACCCAAATTTTAGCTGTATTGAGTTCCCACACACAATTTGGACCATTATTTGGGATCATTTTGAGATCCACATGTTCCTCCATTCCCAGATAATCATATGGCAAATTTCTTCATTCTACTAGATGATGAAGACAATATTACCTTTAATGCTGATACCTTAAAGAAGATATCTAGGTGGATTTATGATCCAGAGCCTCCACTTGATGCTCCTACAGTTGAGATAACACATTCATCTCTTTTCGGTGATTCTAGTGAGTCATTGCAAGATATATCTATTTTTCTTCCTAATTGGGATTCTTATTTTCCATACATCGGTCCATTGTTTGCAGAGTCTCATATTTTAGATTTTGAAGACATTGCAAATGTGAAAAATCCACTTGTGTAGTCAAGCTCAAACAAGGCAAATGTGTTAATAAAAATCCCAACAAAACAATATTTCTCACACAACTCCGATTGAGCCAAAATGGATGCACCCACAATCCATTGATTTTCTCCTTTGGTGAAGAATATGGATATGCTCTCCAAACACGGTTTATGGATTCCCCAAGATAATGCAAAGATTACTAATGATCAAATGAAGCTATAATGAAACTATAATGGAGAATGTGATAGTAAAACTAATGCAAACTAGATGATGAAACTAACAAGATGAAGATAAGAATGCAAGATGGTAAGATAAGACTACTAATGTTATTGTAGACACCAAAAATTGTCCATACTTGAACACATTCAATCTTATCCTATCCTAGCCAATTAAATAAATATTTATTATTTATTTAATAATCATTTATCTTTACCTTATCCCTAATTAAATAAATTTATATTTATTTAATTAAAATTAGCCTTTATACTACCCTTAATTAAATAAACTTATATTTATTTAAATGAATCCACCCTTATCCCTCATCTTTGAATAAATAAATTTACATTTATTTAATCTCATCCTATCCCATTTCCCTAGAATTTAATTAATTAAACTAACCTAGCCTATTTCCCCTCGCCCACTTGCACAATCCTAAAAAACCCACTTGCATCTTAACCCTTCATTTAATTAAGTAAATGACTTTATTTACTTAATTAATCCATTTCCTCCCACTTGGAATTAAATAATATATTTAATTATATTTGAGCACATAGCTCCTAACTTTAACCCTCACCTAACCTCACTTCCCTAACCTAACCCATCCTTCTAACTCAAACCAACCTACTTGCCCACTAATTAATCCTGATCTCCCACCTAATCACTCCCTAATCATTTGCATAATCGTAATCAAATGGATTAAAAAACCCAAGTCAAATCTTGTCCCATCACATTCCACTCCCCACATATGTACTTACCTTGAGCCACTCAACACTTACACATTTTTCTCCTCTCTCTTCTTCCAAATTTTTTCACACATGATTGAGAAACCTTGAGTCTTTAAACTCATACATTGTCCCCCACTTGACATTTATTGTCCCACTCCTTAAAGTTTCTCAAACATGCGTGATAAAATCATCCCTTTTGAATAGTCAACTCCCTTGCCTATTTGACATCCACCTCATTGCCACATCATTGATCCAAATGAATCTTGACCCTTCATTTCATTTTGAATCTCAACTCGTCCATCTCTCTCAAAAGCCTATAAATTGAGAGCCCTCTCCTCATTACTCAGATCATATTTTCATACATTGTTATGTTGCAAGATTTGTGAGCAACCACATACCTTCTATAACAAATCATCTACACTTAATATTTTTGAAGTTTGCATGTTATTATTTTTAGTAGGTTTCTTGTTTCTATTCTTCATATTTACATGCTTTCCATATAATTTGAAGTGTGTGTGAATATGTAGGAATAAGTTTAGTTGTGTATGCTTGTTCTTTATTTACATTTATTATGGTTCTCCATAATTATCTATAAACTCTCGCAACCTCATTAAAAAAATGAAACCTTAAAAAAAATTTCCCACAAAAACAAGTTTCAAATTTTATTTTGTTTCTTTTAAATTTATTTTTAAATCCATATTTTTATTTGACTTTCATGTTTTTTTAAAGAAATTTTATATTCTCCTTTTTTTAATTTTGTAAGCATTTATCTCTTGGTCATATGGGTGACCAAGGGCTCTGCTAAGCTTTATCCCCCTCTACCTGGGTTGTGGTCGCATTGCGTGTAAGGGCTGGCCACTAGGGGCTAAACTTAGCCCTCTTTCTCTTTGCAAACACATAAACGGGCAATTTTAAAAAAATGAGCATATCTTTCACGTACGATATCATATTTTCATCATGCAAGAAGCATTGGAAAGATAATTTAGGCCTCTTTACAGATTTACAAGCCATTCATCCAGATTTCTTTCCAGAAATAGGTGCACGTGTTCAAATTCAGTCTTTCTTTTTCAACTTCAAATGCACATAACTTTAGCATACAAAATCATTTTTCAGTGATTTTTTTAAAATATTTATCAGAAAAATGCAAAGAATCTGATTTTTCAATAAATTTTATCTTTAGAAAATATTTTTGGAGTGTTTTCCTCACATTTTTTTATTTTGGGCTTAAAATAGACCTTTCACATTTGGATTTGGGTTCTAAAATGAACAAGTGTATTTTAATCCCAAGGCCACTTAGGTATTCTCACCTCTCACACCTACAGATGAACTTGAGTACACAAGAAATAAGTGGTCTTGTTTTCTATTTTAGGTGTTCTTCTAGGGGATTTGATCACCTTAAGCGACAACCTCAACTCCCTTGTTTTGTTAGAGTATAAATAGTGGGAGGTGAATCCAAAGACACTTCTCTTGGAAGTAGAATATATTCATTCGTGGCTAAGCCCCAAAGAACATTATACATTTGGGAAGTGAAGGTAGAGATTTGGGTTACCGTATCCTCCTAGATATTTGACATTATTCTATTTTATCTGTTAATTTGTGCCTCATGTACCTTCTGTATATCGAGGACATCCCCTAGTTGAGCTTGAAAATCCTAGTTGAAACTTAAATAGGGTTGTTGGTGTGTTTAATGTGCTTGAATGTTTAAAATCACTTTCCCCACTTGAAAACAAAAGGGGACATATCACCCAAATTGAGCCCTAGAAATTTTGTCTTTTGCATTAGTTCATTGTGTATTTTTCTTATTTAATTTTTTTTTTAAAAAGCATAAAATTTAAAAACACCCAAAAAACATCATTAAAAAAATTTAAAAAATCAAAAACTCAAAAAAATAAAAACATTTCAAAAACAAAAACAAAAGCATTCTTGTTCAAGTCTATTTGTCCCTCAAGTCAAGCTTTCCACATCATCTCCACATCAACCTTTCAAATCTATTTTCCTCTTCATCATCATCATACCTTTCATCATAATGAACCCTCTTAATTATTCAAATCATCTCTCCAATCCCAATCATCCCTAATTATTATATTCGCCATCTCCTAATCATCCATAACATCCTTAATCATCTCCCTAATCTAACCCAATCATCCTTATTCATCATCCTCCATATGCTAATCATCCTTCACTATTCCATCTTAATCATCCTACCCTCTTCATCCAAGTCATTCATAATCTTCCTAATCATCCTAATTATATTTCATCTTCATCATTCTATCTTAGTTTTCCGTAATTACCTCATCTTAACGATTAATGATCATCCTTATTCATTCCTCTAATCTTAATCATACCTAATCCATTTATAATCCATCACCTAGGACCCTAATATTAAATCAATTTTCCTAATCCACTCAAGGTCCTAATCATCCATCATATCCTAATAATCCTGATCATTTCATAATCTTCCTAATAATTCAATCAAGGTCCTAATATTCATACTAATCACTCTTCATAATCCACATCAACGTCCACTATCTTAATCCAGTCTCATCATTCATCCTTCATTCAATCTAATCACATCATCATATTCTAATCCAATCTTCTTGTCCAATTAACACCATTCTATCCAATGCTTAATCCAATTTATCTACCCATTCATTCAAACCCAACCACACATTATCCATTAACTTCTCTTCAAACATCCCTCATCTATTTTTAAAGTTCATTCATTTTCAATCCATATCTTCATCCACATTATCTTCTAATCCAAATCCAAAACCACTCATCTAAACATCATAATTATGGATTAGTTTCACAAAATAGTTGAGGAATTTCCAATTCTAAACCCCAATCCTCAAATCTTACCTCCAACTCAACCACCATATCAATGACACCCATCCAACCCTTATATGCCTCACAATAATACAACCCCTAACTATTCATATCTTTCGCCCCAACCTACTTACCAAGTCAATCCCATAACTCCACATCCATCTACCATATCCCCATCCAGTCCACCTCAAAACATCATATCCAATCTCAATCCATCTCCAATTTCTTAACCTTCCTCCACCTTTGACAAGGGAAATTCCTCATATGATTCCCGCCATAGCCACCTTTCTCAAGAGATCCGAGAAATCCAAAACATTGTCCTTAGCTTAAAAAATGGGGGTCAAAATATTTTTTTTTCCTTTGAAGACATATGTAATTCCCCCTTTGTCCAAACCCATAATTAGTATCTCCCATATAATCCTAATCCTCCACATAATCTTAATCCTCCAAGTCCTGCACTTTCCCCATCCCACAATAACTTTTCCATTAACTGGATACAAGGGATACAAAAGAAGTATAATTCCCCCACTCTAAATAATGGTTTTCAATCCCCTAAAGTCATGAACCCACCACCATCCCCTCCAAATAAAGACACATATAAATCTCCTAAGTCTCATCAATCCTCTATCCCTTTATCCACCCAATTTTAAGCTTCCACCTCCCTCTTCTCCTCTCAATCTAAACATCTCTCCATCTTATGAAACCTCTCCATATTATGAAACCTTTCCATATGAATATCCCAATGTTCCATATCAAGATCCACTTATCCTCCTTAACCCATCTCATGATCCCAATCCTAATCAAGATCAATACATCATTTGCATTCTATCTATTAATGATCCCCTTACATGTCAATATTTAACCTCTACTCACCCTCCACTTCATGAAGATATTCCATGTATCCAATCTACTAGTCCTCCTCCATGTCAATATCAAATTATTCCATCTCATAATCTCATCCCCTCGACCCCATTACATGATCTCCTTCCATCTTAAGATCCACTCATTCCTTCCACTTCACCACATAATCCTCTCCAAAGTCAAGATAAAAGTACCCCTTAATCTCCATGTCATGATCCCAATCCATCTCAAGATCCTATTATCCCTTCTAATGCCCCTCTTGGTCCTCATCCTTCACATGATCCTAATCCTCCATAAGATTCCATCACACCTATCCAATCCATTCATTAACCCCATTCACATGGACTCTGATCTTGTTTTCAAAATAATACATATCCCTTTGGAAAAATAATGTCTCAATATGTTGGTAAACCTTCCACCCCTTCCACAATCGCTCCATCTAAACTCAATTATTCCCATCCCCCATATGTCAAATCCATTTTTGTCCCTTATGTCCAAAACTCCATTCCTTCCTCATCCACATCCATTTTAGATTCTTATGTCCCAAAGCCAAACCCTTCATCCCTTCCATCCATTTTGGGTCTTTACAAACCTCCATCCACCACTCCATTACCTCTAATCCCTAATAAAGATCAACAAAGACACACATCCTTTAATTCCTTCCAATATTCAACCTTCATCATTCCATCCATAAAATCTTCCAACTATCCATCCTCATCCACCCATACCATGTCTAATGGAATCAAATTGGATGAAAAATCTAAAATGCATAAGCTAAAAATCCATAAGAATCCAAGGATCAACATGTCCCATATAAAATACATGTTCAAGAAAATAAAAATATGATCCAAAAGAAAGAAAAATTATAAAGGCCACAAAGGCCCAAAAAGAAAAATTCAAAAACCATGTGGATTCCCAAGATACTCATTTAAGAAATGCATATCAAAGACAAGTCAAACTTGGCATCCAAACTTGATGCTCCAAAATATTTCTCCACTCATAAGTCTTTCAATTCTCCATTTATAAATCCTCCATTTTCCAAATTAATTTTGGGTCTTTACCTCCTTCATCTATTTTGGGTCCTTACATCCCAAAATCAAAATTTGTTCCTCCATCTCCTTCAAATTTCCTCCTCCACAACTCCAACACCCTTAAATGTGTGTGAGAATGAGGATATTTCCAACTCCTCCATCCATTAATTCACAAGTATTTCAACCTCCCATCCATTATCGACCAATCCTTCCCCATCCTTCCATCTCATTAATCCCATCCTATGCACAAATCCTTATCTCCTCATATCCCCCAATCCATTTTATATCTGTTCCAAAATCTGACCAAAATATATGATCATATATCTAACATTCCTTGGTCTAATATAGAACATATTCAAGGGATACCCTCCATATAATATGATTCTTGATTCCTTCCACCATCTTTCTATCATATATCCATTGTCTTCAAAATCCACTTATACATCCATTAACTTATCCTCATACCCTTTCATTTTACACTTGGGGGAAAGCTCCATCCATAATATGCTATCATACATGCCTTCCACATCCCATATCCATCATTTATCATCCTATCTAAGTACATAATACTTTTCCCATATTTGATCTTGACTATCCTATACATTCCCTCCATCCACTTCATGTTCCTTATCCATTATCCATCCACTATCCATTATCCTACATAAATCCATCCACTGTACCCATATTTTATCTTAACATCCTATCCATGTCCTCCATCTCATAGTCCTTGTATTGTAAATTTACTCCATCACCCATTCATGATCCTATATAAGTCCATTCTCCTTTCCCATGTCTTTGATCTTGATTATCTTATGAATTTCCTCCATTCCATCTTACCTATCCTATCCACATCCTCCATATAATTAGATCATACCATATCCATATCATCCCTTATCCTATCCAAATCCATTCCACTTTCATACCTCTTCTATTGAATAAAAAACTAAAGGCACTAAAACATGCACGCATGCTTTGGACAATACAAGCCTTTATCCTCTCCATTCATATCCTTTATACACTATCCATCCATCTCACTCACTTTATCTAGCATCTCTCCATACTTAATACTCTCATGGAGGAATCCTTTTCAACATATTCCTTGGATCCTAATCCATGTATTCCCCATCCTTTAGTCCTATACTCATATTCCTTGCACACCATCCTTCCATTTCATGCATCCTTTATCCATCATCTTTTCATCCTTCATTATCCTACCTACAGTGTGGAGCATTTAACTCCTTTTCAAAATAGTTCTTGGATCCTCATCCACCTATTCCCCATGATTTAACCCCCATATTCTATCACCATCCATTCCATCCATCTATCTTCCATTCATAAAATATCCTCATCCCTCGTTTCTTTAACATTATTTGTTTCCCTTTTCATTAGTCCCAATCCATTTTATACCTTCTCAAAATTTAAATTCAATCTCATCCAATCTATTTGTCATTTCCATTTTATGTATATCCATTTATCCCCCTTCCTTCATTTTCAACCCTTTTTATCCTTCATCTATGGTCCAATCTCATTCCATCCAATCCATTTATCTTCTAATCTAATCTATCTTATCCTTCAATTTTGTCATAGTCTCCAATTCCTATTATTCTCCAATCCTATCATATCTAATAATTTTTCCTCTTCTCTCCAATCTATTCATCCAAAATCCCTATAATCCAAAAATCCCAAATCAATCTTATCAAGTGTAATGAATACTAATCCATGAAATCCAATCTTTCAATCTGGCACAAAATCCTTAAAGAAGCCATCATCTTGATCCAAATCAGCTGATAATTCATTGCTCAAACTTTTCATCAAAACATCACCATGGGATGTATCCTTCCCAATCCTTTGGATGTGCATTTTTCTTATCGTTAACTTTTCCATCCTAATCAATTAATCAAACAATCAATCATCAATCATCATCAATCAATCAATCAATTTGGTTTTTAGCGTGACTAGGGGAAAATATTAGTTTGCATTTGGTTTTTTTTCATGCTTCCTTTTTACTTGTATGTGTTAGTATTTTTTACATTTATCATGGTCTTTGCATCCTATTGTCACAAGGAATCATGGTCTTCCATATCATGGTGTCATAAGGAATATGGTTGTATTTAACCTCTTTTATCACATACTTGACACCTTGTCATCTTGGTTCCTCATACCTTGTTGCATAATGTCAAGTACAATATAAAACCTAGGTTTATCACACTATTGCAACATGACTTTCTTCTATTCTTCCTTCATCATCCCTATTCTTTTCCCTTTTCCATTCCACATTCCTATCCATTTCAAGAGCACACATGTGTTCTTTGAACCCACCTATCCTCTTGAGGGTGCATACCACACCTTCCTCATCCTTCTATGACTGGGGCATCTTGATTCTAGCCTTATCCCTTTTATCCACTATTTTTTATTCTTCCTTGATATAACATCATTTCACGATGCTACATCAAAGAGGGGCAAAAAGTAGACACCAAAAAGTGTTCATACAAGAACACATTCAATCTTATCCTATCCTAGAAAATTAAATAAATATTTATTATTTATTTAATAATCCTTTATCTTTACCTTGTCCCTCATTTAATAAATTTATATTTATTTAATTAAAATTATCCTTTATCCTACCCTTAATTAAATAAACTTATATTTATTTAATTGAATCCACCCTTATCCCTTATCTTTGATTAAATAAATTTATATTTATTGAATCTCATCCTATCCTATTTCCCTAGAGTTTAATTAATTTACAAATTAATTAAACTAACCTAGCCTATTTCCCCTCACCCACTTGAACAATCCTAAAAAGCCCACTTCCATCTTAACCCTTCATTTAATTAAGTAAATGGCTTTATTTACTTAACTAATCCCTTTCCTCCCATTTGGAATTAAATAATGCATTTAATTATATTTGAGCACATGACTCGTAACTTTAACCCTCACCTAACCTCACTTCCCTAACCTAACCCATCCTTCTAACTCAAACCAACCCACTTTCCCACTAATTAATCTAAATCTCCCATGTAATCACTCCCTAATCATTTGCACAATCCTAATAAAATGGATGAGAAAACCCAAGTCAAATCTTGTGCCATCACATTCCACTCCCCACATGTGTATTTACTTTGAGCCACTCAACACTTACAATTTTTCCCCCTTTGTCTTCTTCCAAAGTTTCTCACACATGTGTGAGCAACCATTTATGCCCTGCATTCTCATCCCTACATTTTGCGTGGAAAAATGTTGGGTCCCCTTTTTTTCTTTTCCTTTTATTTTTTTCTTTGTCTCTTGTTTTGTGTTTCTCTGAGATCTGGATCTTGGAGTGTCTTCTCATTTGTGGTCAAGGGATTCCACACTCTAGGGATTCTGGTGTCGCCACTTCTATCTTTTCTTGAAGAAGTGGACGTCGGGTGCCCTGAGGTCTATACTTTGGAATCTACTTATCCTCAGAATTCTGATCAGAAATTAATGCACTCCCTTAGACATTATAAATGCATTTTACCCTTCACTTTTACATTTATCATGAACAAAAACTATCTCTTGATAAGCTTACTATGAAGTGTGAAGCATTTCCTGAGCTCAAATATCTAATAGAAGAATTGTGCAAGTTCTTGAATCTACGTTTGGGTGATCGCTTCTGCATTTGGGTGTTGGCATTGAGTGATCAAAGTGACTAGTAAAGCGATGTTTAGAGGTTTCATTGTTTTCAACATTTTTTTGTTTTGGGTAGGTTCCTCCTTGGTCGTTGGTTTGTTGTTTTCCTTCTTTCTTTCTTCTTGTTTGGCTTTGCTTTCCTTTTCTTTGTTGTTATTTTTCTTTCTTTCCCTTATGTTTCCCAGGACTCGCACTGTAAATAGTGCTTGTGCGGGATTTTGGGCTCATCCTTCATGGTTTTGGTGTCTTCCCTCCATGGTTCATCCAACCCATAGGTTGGGTGCTCTGTAGGTTAGTGTAAATGTTTATAAATTTATAGATTTCTCTGTATATTTTGTATATCCCCTGTAAATGTATGTATATATTCTATGAATACATGTACATACTATAAGTTCTCATAGGTTTATAATTAGTGAGCTCCATGTAAATAGTTGTGTATATATGTCTATTCAATTTGTTTACAAGGTCCATCGAACCATGCATTAAAATAATGTGTAATAGAATCGTTATCGAGTCGGTATGGTCAAGTTTTAGTGTCAACGATTGAGTTTGGTTGAGTTGCAAGAATTGGGCAGGTCGTAGAGCTGAGTCAGTATGCTTAAACAACTCATTTTGAGCTTTCTTTTTCCTCCATCATGACCTCTTTAATGGTGGGAATGGTTCCCATGATCAAAAATTCAAAGTTTTCCTAGTTGGCCATTAATGTCTTTCATGTTATGCCAAGTGTTAGTTAAATGCCATTACTCCCCGTGAGTGGATGCACGCATGTCTAACCTCAAAAGTGACTGGTCATTTAATCAATGTCACATCAAATACCCACTTGCACTCTTGTTATTCCTAGACTTCATCCCTAGGTTTCTTCAATGACAGTGTATGATCTTAAAAGTCTTAGGATCTGGATTTTTTTTAAGCTTAATGCATTATATCTCTTATACTAACGGTCATCCGGTCTTGCAGGTTCTTATCAAGAGAGAAAATATGGCAGAAAAAGGATCACCCCCGGTAAATCTGAAACTCTCGAGCACATCGATGGTTCCTACCAAAAAATCAAAAGAAGAAAAGGCCTTGGAGAAGCTCCCCTTGGTGATGAAGTACAAAAGGGATGGGAAAATCCAAGGATCCTAGGTTGAAACCATACTCTGGGAAGTTACAGACATAGATTTTGGTACCTGGGCCAAATTGAAGGGCCTTTTCCAGGTAATATACCATCTAAGGTAGGCCAAGAATCTAGCATCAATAAAAATAGCTACCTCTGAGATCATCCAGGTAGCTTTCTTCCCACACTCCATGCAAGCCATAGATTTAGTATTACTCATGGCCAAAAATTACAATGCAGCTACTCAGGATGTTGTCACATCCTCTGGAGTGCCCATTGTCTCCCTAGATCATGATGTCATTGCCATAGTTTGGCGAATTCCATTCTTCCAAGGTTCTATTGTCCTGACCCGGGCGGCCTTAGTGGTGCAATTTACAAAGGAAGGATATGTGTCCCAATTCCTCCTTGATGCAGAATGGTTGAGAAGTCTGTTGGAACTCTAAAATTCTGGGTAAATTTTAGAGTGAGTATTCTGGATTTTCCTCTAAGGCAAAGTTGTTGCCCCTAAAAAGCTTTTGTAAGAACCAAAGTTTGGATGCAAGTAAAAAAGGGCATGACAAATTTTATGATAAAAAAATTGGGGGATGTGTTCCTCACCCTTCATTTAGAAAGTGTAATAGGTTTCAGCTATCATATTTCAGTTTTGACATGTTTTGAAGATGGTCATTAGTAGGTGTTTGCACAAATCTGCACTTTGCACTTATTCAGAATTTCCTAAGTGACCCACTTCAGAGGTTTGTATCTAATTCTTAGTTGATAGTCATGGTATAAGGAGTATTGCAGCATGTTGTAGGAATAATATTGAAGCTCTATGCCCATTTTTAGATCTATGTGTTCATTTGATAAGTTTTCCAAAGTCATTCAGTTTGCATTTTATTCAGTTTCTCACAATATGAAAATGCAGAATTCTAGGTGCCCTACTTTGAGGTCTTGCAATTTGTACCCAGTTCAAGGAAATGAGAAGTTGATTTTTCCCCTACATTGAAAACTTGGAATTGTAATTCCTTGGAGATTTCTATACTTTGATCAATCCAGTTGGTCACTTTTCCCAGCCCTTTCCAAATCCAGTTTCTATATTATTACTGTGTTTGAGTTTAAAAGGTATTGAAGAGCTAACTTTGAAGGATGATGCCAATTGACCAATTGATCATCAGAGAAAGTTAATTGAAGGTTTTGTATTCCTTTATTGAAAGTGGATCCATTTTTAAAGGTTCAGACTCTAAGTGTTTCTTTTGTTAAGTTTTTGAAGTTAGAAACTAAGAGCAGTTTATGCAGATTGACATTGTTAACAAAATTGATTTCAAAGGATACTCACTTTTAGAGGGTAATGGATTTTTGTCAAGAAGTTTTTTTGAGATTCTAGTTGTGGATATACTCTCCTTGTATATAAATGTATTACTATGATCAGTGGTTAGGTCTCAAGGCATTATTCCCTATTTTTGCAAAGGCCAATCCATTTGTATTTTCTGTTGTTTTGGCATCCACATATGCACAATGTTTCAGAATTGCCAAGTTGGAAAAATTATATCTTGTAACCCTAATGCTTTCAAGTGAATCCAATTTGAAACCATGATTAGATGATGGAGAAGAGTGGGTTTCCAGTCCTCATACTTGTAGAGGGTTTTTCAGTCATTTTTAAGGCCAGTTATAGAGGCTAGTTGTTATTCACGGGATCAACTTGCAAAATTGTTAAGTGGTTTGAAATGTTTGCCAATTCAATATCTTATGATCCGAATGCCCAATATATTACATTTTGGTAATTGGAAGGTGATAATGGATGTCAGGATGAAGATCCTGAAATCAAGATCTCAAGGACACAATGTTATTAGTAAAATTCAAATGCTCAGTGTATGTAGTTTTAGAGCATATTATTATTCAAATCATTTTATGATTTAAGTAATAGTGTTTATGGATACATAAGGTGTTTGAAGTTTTTAAATCAACCATTCAGTTAGAGGGGAGAGAACCATGGCACTCATTTGTTTAACATGTTTTCAAGCCTCACAAAGAGCTCATTTTGTCAAACAGAGAGATTTTAAAATATCAGTCAATGTTGGATACCTTCAGGCTAACTGGAGATCAAGATTTTATTTTATGGAAACTAAATAAGAAATCATTTGATAGAATGAAAAGTGGCATGCCCAAGTCTTAGGTTTGAAATAAAATCCTCTTTTCTGGCTTGTATTTTTGTTCTTTTGAGTAGCATTGGATAGTATGAAGTTATATTTCCATGGTTTTGCTTTGGAGAGTGCACTGGAATGTCCTAATGAAAGGAGTTTTAAAAGAAGAGGCCCGTGAATGCAAGAAAGTCTGCACACTTATTATGAAATTTTTTATGATATGCAGCATAGTAAATGGCATGGTGGATTGTTGGTTGCAAATGTTCCAATAGATCATGACTGGTTTTAATATTGCTTGAGGACTTCCAATGTGATGCCAAGACCCTTGTATGAAATGTGTACCAAATAAAAAATAGAAGGTTTGTAATAGAATTCACACATTAAGAGAAGTTGCGCAACCAAGATTATAAGGTTAAATTTATCATAGAGGATTTCAAATTTTAGTTAAGATGTAAGATATCATTAAGCAAAAAATGTTAAGACAAGAAAAAGATAAGAGGACTTGCACAAGGCAAGTATCAGAGAGTCACGTGGATAGGAGAATGTTGTATTGGAAGGAAGAATGCGTTGGAGTCTGTGCAGGAGTCTGGGCAATGCAAATACCATTTGGAAAGATTGTGCAGAAGGAGGGAGTATCTGCGCTAAGAAATGGATAGAGAGCTACATATAAACAAAAGCAAAGGCAATCCAAGCACAAAGGTAAAGCCTGCACAAATCCAAGAGGAGTCTTGCAAAATGGAGGCATTAAAAACTTTAAAATCTTGAAAAGTGGAATGCAAATGTGGCAGATGTATCCATCAAAGCCTGCGCAAAACATTTTTGGAGGATCTAGCACATAGTAACAAAAGGCAAAGAAAATAACAATTGGCAGGTGGAAGTCTTGCAACACCTAGCACATTGTTTGAAGGAGGATACCCAACACATGGGGAATGGAGAACAAAATAGAGTCTGCGCAAGTCCTTAGAGGGTGGAGAGGTAGCACAGGACAAAACATTAGGCAGTGCATTTCATAACAAATCCTGCGAAGAGTATGAAGAAGGAAGCTACCCAATGTAGAAGAAAAATTAACATTAAAAGCAATCAAAACATTGCAAATGCTGTTTGAAGGTATTAGACCATAGAGGCCAGTGCATGGTTTTTTAAAACCAATTTGATTGCATTGCGTAGAAGGAGGAGGCTTGCATAGAGGTCTAAGTAAAAAATATTTTCAAAAAATGATTAAGCGTTATCCCACATGCAGTGGGTAGGAGTATAGTGTAATGTTTTTATATTACAACGCATGTCTATATTGTAAATTAAAGAGCCAAGAGGCATATTGGCGGAGCCCTTGCTAGTGGAATGTTGAAGGTGGTAGGCCCCAAATTTTGGGCTCTAAAATGCATATAGTTTAAAATATGCATAAAATTAGTCTCACATTGGTGGGGTGGAGAAAATTTGTAATGTTTAAAAGGTAAAAGCCATACATTGTAATATGAAGAAAGAACCCAGAGGCTTTGGGTGCGCATGTAGGAGGCACCTTGGTTTGGGTGCCATAAAGGTGACTTTAAAGGAAATGTGTTTTTGACAATACCCGTGCGTAGAGGAAGAGATAACACATGGAGGTAGGGTGTGAAGTCGTGAGAAGGAAACATGGCTAGGAAAAACATTGTGAGATTATGCCCCAGCAGTTAGTTAACTACTGTGCATGATCTCCAGCAGTCAATTGACCGCCATGCGTGATTACCAGATGTTGGCGGTTAGTGGCCAAACATCCAGCGACTGTGCGCGAACCATCAAATTGAGATCAAGATCAAGGGTTGTCGTGCAATCTCACAATAAAATCAGGGTTAATTGAAGTATTCTGAGATTTAGAGACTAGCTTATCTCCTAATCTCTAGATAAACCATGGTCAAGGCTGCGTCAAGGTTGAGTTTATTCTGAGATTCAGAGACTAAGGCTTGTCTCCAAGTCTCTAGATAAACCATGGGTTAGGAAATAAATTTAGAGATTCAAAGACTAAGTGTATCTCCCAATCTCCAGATAGACCATGGTTAGAGCAGAGTTCTCAAGCTAGTTAAAGGGTAGTGAACCAACACTTGACAAGTGGCAAAATATGGCAAATTTTGGGCAAGAAAATGCATAAAAGAGATAAATTCCAAAATAGAGAAATGTGCAGAATTTAAAGGGTAAAATTATTTGAAAGGCTATAGTCTATGCAGAAATATTAAAGGGCAAGTAGAAATAACATTTGCATAAAAGGTTATGATATGATAAAATTGAAGGAATGTGCAAGTTAAAGCATAGTCTTCTTCTATAGTCTTGTGAAATATTTAATATTTCAAAGATGGAAATATGCTTTCACAAAAGCATTTTTCTCAGAGAATGAAATCAGATTTTGGAAAAGGAAAGTGGAATCAAATTTTTTGAAGAGAATGATTGCAAGCAAGAGGCAATTATAGGATAAGATCATATAATTTTCTTGGACTAGAAGATATTTTCTTAAAAATAGACAGGTGTCAATTTCTGAATTTGGCCTTCCTTTTCTCCTATATCTTTCTTCTTCTCTATTTTACACAGATGGTGAAATTAACACTACTGGGCAGTATTATGATTTTGGAGTCTTGTTTTTTTGAGTTCCTTATCTTGTAAATGTACTAAATCAGATAGCTTTTAAATGAAAAACAATGGAATCCCTGTTCAATACTTGTTGATGTCTTTGTGTCTTATCTTGAAATCTTGTATGTTAATCTATAAGGCATTTTAACGTACTAGTTATAAGGTAGTTGTGAGTTGTGTTTTTGAGTTTCTTTCAAGGAGGGAGTAAATCTTAGAGACAAATTCTCAGGGTTCAAGGTTTGTACATGAATTTGATGTCCAGGTGTTGGAGTGAAAAGAGTGATTTGTAAGGAACTTCACTTGGTTTATGTTTGTTTGGAGTTAGAGGGTTTTATGTGTATGTATGTATATTTGACTATGTTTCCCAATAGACAAGGCACTAGTCTTTGTTGGTTATGCAGTCCTCATCATCAATAAATTTAAAATCTGAATATCTTTTCATTTTCTGTTTAAGAGCATGGATGTTTTGGAGTTGTATTGAATAGTACAAACATTGTTATTGATTCATTAAAGAATTGAACCCTTTAGGTTAGCCTGTCTGGGTTCTAAACTCGAAGAGAAGAAGGATGAATATCCTTGTCACATTGGCCATTTTTCTACAATGTTATTTACTCTTTTCAAAATCATGGATTGGCTATTGAAGCTCTACATCAATTACAGTTAAAGACAAATTAGTAAATCATTGTGAGAATCCTGAATCCACTGTCTGATTTATTGGAAAATAATAAGTCAAGAGGTACACCCACCTGAGTCTATGGAGCTCGAAGTAGAAGGAGGATCAAATCCTCATTAATTAGTAATTTTACTTGCAAGAATTGTGAGTTGGGAGTCATAGAGTAAAGCATTGATGCTTATACTAATTCTGCAAGAAAAAGTACTAACAAAGTCCACGTTGGGACTTTAAGAAGATGAAATTGGATATCCCTCGCTCTGACTTCAAGGAGCCAATTTAGGCAAGGATAATATTTTTGTGTAATATTTTTGGCGAGCCTCACGCTTGGTAATTTTCCCTGTGGATGTATTATTTCTTGTATTTTATGACCACTAACAAGCAACACTTTCATTGGGAAGCCATTATTTCTAATCACATGGATTCCTAGATGAGGAAGGTGGGAGAGGACCACAAGTTTTTAATGAGATCTTTTGTTTTGTCATCCCTAGCTTGATAGAATGTAGGAATCTGGGGATTAAGGACAGTTGGTGACCTTGGGACAAAAATGAGACAATCCACCCCATGGGATCATTTTCCCCAGATCCAATGGGATGAGTGCTTTTAGAATTTTTGTAGAGTCAATGATGCATTTGTATTCCACGGGATCGAGGCACTCACCAAGGATGTAGGGTATAGGTTGTCTCTGGAGGCAATCACCATGGTCAACCCATGGGGATTCTATTTCATCCACTTTTCAAAATACACTTGCATCCGGGTCACGGGGTTAACCGAAGGCCCATTTTTATTACTGAAACACTGTAAGGATAGAGTTGTTTTGTTAGAGTTTTGCGGGAAGATATTGGAGCTGCATGCCTTATTAGCCACAAATAAGATCACCTCTGTATCTTTCACAGTTGTATGTTGTAAGTATACCTTCTCTCTCGCAGCAGCCTGAGAAGAAGAGAATGAATTGAACAGTCTAAGCATGGCCAATTTTTGACTCAACCACAAGAATTATGTTCCACATGGTCATCAAGATTGATGATTTTGATGTCTGTTTTGATTCTTGTTCTCATGCTCTTAGCTTAGTTATTTGATAAATATTAGCAGATTAATGCTCCTTTTGAGCCATGGATGTACCAACTAGTGATTCTGGCCCTTGAAGTTAATGAAGGAATGAAAGATTACCCTTCGTGTACACTTTATGTTGTCTCTAGTTATGGATTTAACAAGTGTTTTTCAAGTTGTATGATTCCTCATGTCCCTTACTCTAGTTCTTTGATAGTTGAATGCAATACTCTACCTAGCTACTGATGTATGTTTGGTTTATAATCATATATGCATTTGGTTCTTTTTCTAGAGCATTGTCAATGTTTGGCAACTTATAATGTGACTATAAGTAGATTCATATTTTAACTCTGGCTTATATTTTTCATTTTCTTTGTCGAAGCCAACTATCACTTGTAGGAAACCTCACCCATTATAAATCCTCTGAATTTGATGAGTTAAAACCATAAGGCCCCTTAACATAAAATAGACACATGCCCAACTAGACCATTACCACACCATTTTGACCCAACTACCAGGTACTTGGAGGCAAGGAGAACTCACTCACAGGTAAACCTATTCAAGAGAAGTTGGTTGGTACTCCGGTACCCGGTGAAAATTCTCACCCCTATTGGCAAGGCCGTCAAAAATTCTAATCAACACAACCTTGAGCCTTTCAACTCTTACATTGTCTCCCACTTGGCATTTATTGTCCCACTCCTTTAAGTTGCTCACACATATGTGACAAAATCATGCCTTTTGAATGGTCAATTCCCTTGCCTATTTGGAATCCACGTCATTGACACATCATTGATCCAAATGAATCGTGACCCTTCATTTTATTTTTAATCTCAACCCATCTATTTCTCTCAAAATCCTATAAATTTAGATCCCTCTCCTCATTCCTCAAATTATATTTTCATACATTTTTATATTGCAGGTTTTGTGAGCAACCACGTACCTCTATAAAAAATCATCTACACTTTAGCATTTTTTAGGTTTTTATGTTATTATTTTGATCAAGTTTCTCCTTTCTAATCTTCACATTTACATGCTTTCCATATCATTTGAGGTGTGTTTGATTAGTTTAGTTTCTTGTGGTTTTTATTTATTTACATTTTTACACTACAATTATGAGATATGAATCTAACAAGATAAATACTATGATATGATATGAATTCTAAGCTATATGATCACAATATGAAAATGAGTTAGAAAACTAGAATAATAACACTAAATGCAAAAGATGGATGAAATGCATAGGAAGAGACTCCT
This sequence comes from Thuja plicata, assembly GCA_018584345.1. NCBI lineage: Eukaryota > Viridiplantae > Streptophyta > Pinopsida > Cupressales > Cupressaceae > Thuja > Thuja plicata. Next base: position 567,305 of record MU226018.1, read on the forward strand.
ATTTATAGGAAATGGAGGGAAATAGATAGTTGGGATTGAAAGTGGAATGAAGGGATAGGATAGGAAAGGATTGATGAGGTGGATCCAATGTGGAGGCTACACAAGAGCCACACGTGAAAGATGGTTGGTCATGTAATGGGTGTGAGTTTCTCAAAAATATGTGAGAAACATTTGAAAGTGATGGATCAGTTAAGATAGGAGACAAAGTGAAAGAGGGGAAAGGCTCATGGTTTCTCACACATGTGTAATAAAATCTAAAAGAAGAAAGAGGGGACAACCTTGTATGATTTTGGGTGAGTATTTAAGAAAGGTGCTTAGCCACCTTGGTAATGTTGGCAAGTTGGATGTGTTTTCATTGATGTCAACATATCTATGGTTCAGTATGGTAGTGATACAGTATGATCAGTGTGATTTTATGGATGTCAGGAAGTGAAGATCAGTGATTGAGGATGTTAGAGAGGTATTGAATATTATTTTAAATGATTTATATCAAGTTACAAAGGTCCATGTGATGAATTGAGGTTTGTGTATGATATATTGTGATAGCATTGTTTGTGTATGATATATTGTGATATATTGACATTGTTTGGTAGCATTGACAATATATTTTAATTGTGGTGAGAACTTCTCTGTATGGTGAGATTGTTGGTTGTGGACATATAGGAAGTGATTGGGAAATTATAATGTGTTCTCAATTCAAATGGTTCATCCTCCAGAGGTCCGGTGGGAGTTTTCCAGGCGTATCAGTAGATGCTGACAGTGTTCTTGAGGTTTGACATGAGAGATGATAGTGAATATAATTAATTGGGTGGATTCGTATGTTTTTATGTTATTAATGATGCCTATGGATGTTCTTTTATTATGTGTCTATTGAGTTGGTGATCAAATTTGAAGGATTTTTTAGTCGGTGGTATTTGTTTATGTTCTTGGCTGACTTGATCAATAAAATGTTTTGTGGAAGTTCAAGGCGTGGTTTGTGGACCATGTTACATGTTCAAGTTTGATGATAAGGGTCTTAACTATGTTTTGGAGGTAAAAAATGAATTTGAAATTTCATATTTGGCACATGGATTTGGATTTTGAAATTGGAGTTTTGTTGACCTTGTGAATCACTTGTCTGTAGGTGGCAGAGAGGATTTTGAAAGAGATCATAACTATACTTCTTTAGAACTGACCTAGGCATAGGGTAGATGTCATTATATAGTTTGAAAACTTTAGATTAATCATTGTAGTGATCGTGTAAGGTAGTGAGCCTTCCTCGGGGTTGTAGCCCTTTCTTATTTGAATAATGAACTCTAGGAAGTGATCTTGAATGCATGTGCATTCCCATTTATAATGTGTATTATACATATGACAAGGTATAAATCATATTATCAATTTCATCCCCATCATGGTTTTTCCCCTAACAGGGTTTCCATGATACAAATGTGGGTGTCAAGTGTTATGGATGTGTTTTATGATCTATGCATGTATTTTTAATTAGTCAAATCAGGAATAAGGAGATTTAGGTTTAAGTTTGTGAGACAAATAATTCACCCCCACCTTTTAGTTGTTTGATTTCATAGTTCTAACAATTGGTATCAGAGCTTGGTCCCTTGGTGGAAGCTTAATCACTTGAGGGTGATCTAGGATGGAAGCTTACAAGAAGGATAGTCCAAGATTCAATGGATCTAACTACATCTTATGGAATATTTTTATGATAGTTCATCTCATATAAATTGATGAATATTTTTGGAACATTACCAAGCCAACCTATGCTGCTCCCACAACCCCTACTACTCTAGATAAGATAAGAGATGCCTAAGAAAATATTAGGGAAAAAGAAGATTTGTTAAGTGCCTTGACTGATACTGAAATGACCAATGTCATGTAATTAGACAAGGTTAATGAGATTTGGGAGAAGTTGCAGACCTTGTATGAAGGAGATAAGGAAGTAAAGGTTCCCAAGTTACAGATTTTAAAAGGAAAGTATGAAGCCTTGAAGATGAGTGAAGATGGGAATATTTCCTCTTTCCTTCTTATGGTGAATGAGCTGGTGTTTTCTATCAGATATGCTATAGGTAATTTGGAAGAAGAAGAGATTGTTGCTAAAATACTGAGATCCTTGCCTCCTTTTTATAGACACAAAGTTGCATCTATTGAGAAATTTGAACAGTGACAAATGTGACAAGAGACAATTTGGATGGTAAGCTTACTTATTTTGAGCTAAGTGAATCTGGTGGTGCATTGTTGGTGTAGGGGCACTTGATCCTTAGTCTCTTTGTAATAAGTTTGTTTTAGTTTTCAATAAGACCCCACATTGTAACCTAATGACATGGATTTGGCAAGCCTATAAGCCACCATGGGCATATGGGCATAGGGGTATTGAGTGGAGTTATTTAGGTGTTTATGATGTGCATTAGGAGGTTTGAGATAAGTTTAAGATGACTCAAAGTCATCATGTTACAAAATTGTCACATTTGACAACTTTTTCTAAAAGTTGTCAAAGATGCTAATGACAACTTTTCACCAAAAGTTGCAATATTTACTCAACGGCCACCATAGTTCAAAATGTGGTTAGGGAAAATTGGGGAAGACATATTAAAGTTGAATACAACCTATTCCAGGTGATGAGAATGCATTTTTTAATGATTGGCATCTTGAAGTGGAATAAAAACTATGAATTTCCTATAATTTCCATGTTCTATAACTGTGTATGGCCCTAAACAGTGTGGTAATTATATAATTTAAATTTTGAGTTGAAGTAGTTTCTATCATCTTTCTAATGCAACAATTATGAGGTCCTAATTCATTGTGTGAAGGAAGAAAGCTCAATTTTACTCTATGGTGGTCTGTGTAGACAATAATACCTAGGGATAAGAAAACAAATGGCCATAAATTGCAAATCCACCATTGGTTCTTGATGGCCCTAGAGGAAATACAAGTATGGCCAATGTAATTTAGGATTTTGGTGGTGTTTTTCAACTCCCAGTTGGGATCAGGGAGAAATTTGATGCCCTAGGTGGACATCTCTATGTGGCCACCATGCAAAATTGAACAAAAGGTTCCATACCTTGAGTTGGGTGTTTGACCAAAGGCTATAACCTTGGATTTAGAAGTTTATCAATTTTAAAAAGACATCAAATTGTTTGGATTGGTAGGGAAGAATCTGTGTGGAGTAATTCCTTTACAATCCAAGCCTAATTAGGACAATTAGGTCTCCTAGACAATGTAAGGTTGAGACCCTTGTATTGTGTATCAGACCAATCCTCTTAGGGATATTTTGTAACTCTATAAAGGGTGCCTAAATTCCCTATGTGTTTTTTGGGTTATCTGGAGAAATAAGGAATAAACTTGGAAAAATAGTCCAGGCAGGGCTACTAGGGGTTGGAAGCCTTTGGGAAGAAAGTATACACAAGTGCTTTGTGAGATCAAAATTGGTGCAGGGGCACCTAAGAAGAAAAACAACATGATGAAGACATTAGGGAGTCACCAAGGAATTTTGAAGGCTTGGAAGACAAGTCAAGTCAACTACAATGTATTAAGGCCCATTATGACTTATAAGGGCAATGAATGTAATAAAATTGTGTAATGTCCTAAAAGTCCTTATAGGGACCTTAGGACTAAAATAATGAAAATAAGGATGATGTAATGTCTAGGGGGTCTAGTAGAAATTATGAATTATCAATAAGGTGTTTGAAACCCATAGGGTTCAATGCTTTTCAAACTAAGTTAGAATTAAGTCATTTTACTAAATTTTAAAATTCAAATGTTTAAACCCAACGACTAATTGGGATTTTGGAGGGAAAGTTGTTTTAGTAAGTTTTTAACCATTCACAAGCCATGAAACCGATCCAAATCAGTTGAGGGAGTTAGTAATAAGTCTATAAGAATGGAAATCATCATTGTATGGAACACGGAATGTCTGTGCACGGACTGTCTCAGAAAATTATAATAAAAACTAATAATTTTTCTTACTTCTTTATGTTCATTGAATGATTTGAATTCATAGGGATCCTAATTGTGTTTCTAATGCACTGGGAACATCTATATTATTGTTTCAATTAATTTTGAGTTCCTTGAGGATAAAATCGTTTCATATTTACATCTTTTTGTGTTGACTGTCCTATAAAGTCATTGTTTTTCTATAACAGTCTGATCAAACCTTAATGTAGAGGGTCATTCCATGAACTAATTATGTTTTTTTCTCATGTAATGATTCCTATATAACATTTAAATTACTTTTCTAACATGTTGATGGACAGATAGAGTATGGATAGGGGGTGATCATCGAGAATTGCATGAAAAGTTGATGAATTTTCTTGGTTAGGAGCAACAACAAGCATTCTGATTGAATAAGGGGTATATGAAAGAATCATAAGTGTCTTAGAATGAAATTTTTATCGTTAATCCATCATTTATTGGGTACAGAAGTATTTGGAGTGCATACATTTAGAAAGCCCTAGATTTAAGGGTCAATTGGAACCAAATTGGGGCTTTTGGGTTTTTGAGGGTCTGAAGGTCAAATTGATTGGATAATCCTTGGATTGGAGGTATTTTTGAAGACTGTTGAGAGTCTTGGAGATAGGGAGTAAGATCTGTTAGAGTTTTTTCTTGTTGAACCTTTAAAAGGTACTTGAATACTTGATTAACTCTATAACTCCCAATATTTGAAACTAATGATCCAAGCAAGAGAAAACACTAATTGATGAGGATTTATGATATACTTGGGGAAAATTATTATCATCTCCTTCTTTTTAGGTTCCACAACACCCAGGCAGGTATTACCTATATAAAATTGTTGTCTTACAGTATTAGTAAATGTGGATAGTGATTTGCTGCTTCTTTACTGTATTATCTTGTAAATTACTCTGCATAAAATTGAAGACAACTTGATATAGAGATTAACCATGAAAAATATTGAAATGATAACAACAAATAGTAGTGCTTTAAGGATGTTAATCCTCCTTTTATAGTTCCTAGAACTTAGGAAGGGTAACCTATTTTAATCCTCTCTCAAAGGGATTAATAAAATGAATTGTATACTTTGATACAATTACTTAAAACTTTGAATATTCTGATTTCTGTATGAATGATTTAAGTATTTTGAATATTTGGATGATGATAAACTACTTCAAAAATTCTAGACCAGTGCCTATCCTTGGGCTACAGAGTCAAAGATGCAAATCCACAGAAAAGTAAATAAAGATACTTTAGATTGCCTTACAACTTATATGAAACCCCAATAATATGCATTACAAATTTCTATGTCACTACCACACCATTGTATCAAATCCTCAAATGTTGTAATGCTCCCTGAAATTACTCACAAAACTTAGTTCTTCCCTTGAAAGAAACTTGCAAGCAATTAGATAGCTACCTTGTAACTAATATGCTTAAAATGCCTTATAGATTAAACACAAAAGAGCATACACAAAAAGCAAAGAGAAAATAATAATATGGAATAAGAGTTGCACTATATTTTATTTATAAATTCCTGCTTCAATACATACAGAGACTAAAAGCTCAAAAACTCAGACAAAATTCTTTAGTCTGGGTTGTAATTATATTTCATCTCCCTCTTCTTTTACAAAATTGATCCATATATATATCTAAACCATCTTGGAATCCCTTCTGGAAAGGATACAACAAGCTTCGGATGGTTTTAGATACCTAACCCTAAATACAGATAAGACAAAAGGTAAGAGAAACCAAGCGGTGGAAAGACAAAATAGAGAATAAAATCTGGTTTACTCCTTTGTCTTCATATGATCTTTGACATCTTTGGTTGTGTATGTTGAGGATAGTCCCTGATTTGACTTTGGTGATGACTAACCTACTTGTCTTCCAAGAAATCTGTACAAGGTGTTCTAACATTCCTTTATTCTTCATCAATGATATCCAAATCTACTATCACTGGCTTCTTCTTCTTAAGCTTTGTCAGAATGTCCTAGGCAGTCATATCCTCCTCTTTTGGCCATTCAAAATTCTGAATATTATCCAATTGAGTCTTTTTCCTCTCCCATCTAGCATCTGTTATGATCTTAACATCAAATATGAATTTATTGCAATCTATTTATGCTTTAAATGCCTCATCCAAAAGTGCATTGAACCTTTCCATATCCAATCTCCCTTATCTGATACATAAATGTCTTTATTTGGGAGTATATTGTCAAAATCTGATAACCATAAGCCTAATAGCTTGATTTGATCATCCTCGGCTCTAATTGGGGGAATAAATCTATTATAACCCAACCCAAACATCTTTAATTTTGCCTCAATTTGATTTTATTTTCCTTTGAAAAAGATAAGGTAGCCCCAATTTTCACTATCTTGGTCCCTACCAAAGTTACTATCTCAGGAAAATCTGATCTTAGTGGATAAACTGATGCTAATCTCTCAAAAAGTGATGTCTTCCTAGACTAAGTTGCATAGTAGGGGTTCAAAATTGTCAAAAAATTTGCCACTTCTGTTTGCAGGCCTGGAAATCTACCATATGCTCCATATACTATATCTATCTTCCCCTTAATAGTATTAATTCTATGCTGCAAAATTGATACCAATGCTTCCAAAATTACACCATTATGCTCAACGACCCCTTGCTCTACTTCAACCAATGTATCCCCTGTATCTTCAGTCTGGATTTTAGCATCTATAACCTCCTTGGGCTCAATAGGGATAGGCTCTGTTATTTCCATTAGCTATTTGGTAAGCTCATCTATAAGCTTATCCTTTTCCTTGATTTTTATTAGGTCTAATTCCCTATCTTTGATAATATCACTAGTGTCACTAGTGAGCTTCTGTAATTTTTCTGATAGCTGAGTTGTTTTTGCGTCATTTAGGTGGGAAAAATGAGTCATTACTTGGGCTATCTCCAAGTCTCCTATGTTTTCAAGTGTCCAAATAATTTTGTTTCCCTCCATCTTCACCTGAATATTAAGAATAGATGGCTTTAGATCCTTAGGAGCTAGGCTCCACATTGCAAGTGCTTGGGATTTGGGATTATAAACAAACCCTCTCATCATATTTCCAACCTGAGTCTCTGATGACAACTTGATGTCAGGTTGTCTTCTAATTTGATCTATGATAAAGGAAGACGACAAGTCCCAGCCTTCCGCAAGCAACATACCACTGGCTTTAACCAGTTCTCTGGCCTGCTCTAGTGTTATTTCTTCAGATTCAGGATCATATTCCTGCAATGTCTATAAGGCTTCCTCAGTTACTGGATCACCACCTTCCAGTTGCAACTGTGTCCCAACTTTCTATTGCTTTTTCCAAATAAGAAAATCTTTGAATTCCCTAGTTTTTATGAAATTATCATCTTTGAGGAACTCCTCCTGATGCAATAGTCTTTCATCAATACATGATCTGAGGGGTAATTCTTCCTCTTCCTCAACATCTTTCTGTAATTTCTTCCCAGCCCTAATTTTCTTTCTCAGGTGATTATCATAAGGTCATTTCCCAGTTATAAGGGCTCTAGTTTTATTAATTCTCCTTTTTTTTAGAAGGCTACCCTACTTCTATCTTCTATTTTTTAAGAGGGTGCTCATTTGTTACTTCCTTTTTTGGGACCTCTGTTAGGTCAATAATATTTTCCCCCTCATTTGGCTGACCATATGCAATTTCCTGATATTCTAGATTAGCAGAAGGTGAAGGGTAACCTTGGTCACTTTCATCATCATATTCCGATTCTGAATGATCTTTGTGACCTTTCTCTAGCACTACCAGTGCATCCTCCAACTGATTACACAAGAGTGTGTGATTGTAAATCATTGCATCTAGCCTTTTGATATAAGGCAAATCAGGGTAGAACCCTCCAAAACTCATTCCCTTTCTCCTCACCCGTCTATCCAAATCCATGAGCTCATTAAATTTAGTTTCTCTTTTACTCACCTCCTCATCCTCTAAGATATTTTTGATCATATCTTCTTCCATACATTCTTCATGTATGTTTGTATTAGGGATGGTGGGTGTAAGCAACTTCCTCGCACTCAAGATGAACCCCTCTGTGTCAACATGTCTATGTAGGGATACATTCATCCTATAGTTATTCAACCAGGCATTCACCTAATCTAGGGCCCCTTTTCCTATCAAAAAATTGTAAACCTTGAACTATCTAGGGGTGAAAGTTCCCTTTCTGTGTGGAGCAAGGTGCTCTTTATCTGTTAAAATGAGCTTCCAAATGAACTACATGGCAGCTATCCTAGGTGGCACATGAAATAGAGAAATATGTGGAGGGTAAGGGCAACCATAAACCCTTATGAGGGTAAAATCTTGTTCATAGTATAAATCACCCCAATTATGATCTCTTGGCCATTTGTCCAAATATTGACAGGGCCTCAACAATTGAATTACCTTAATGGGCAATCTAGGCTTATCAAATCTTACGCACTTGAGCAATGGATATATTATTAAGCACTTGAGCAATGGATATATTATCCAATTCTCTAAATCACAAAACTCCTATTTTCTAGATGTGTAATTCCACACTGTAATCCAAAATTGAATAGGGTTGGGCTGATTATGGTGAAATCTATGTGGCTGTAGTGATTGGCATTCCAAAACTGGATAGTTGTAATAAAGAATCATATGCATAAGTATTGAATAATGCATGAATTTAGGATGATCCTTCTTGGCTTGTATGTCAATAAATCCCTGGTGCATTTGATCAATAATATATTCAATATAATCATAATTTGAAGTGGTGTGAGGATTCTGCATATCTAACACCATTATCAAAATATCAAAAGTGATTCTTTCTGCTCCAGCATCTTTTCCAAGCACTCTACATAGTGCGTATGCAATGTATTTCATGTAAAAGTTTAGCTCCTTAAAGAAGTAGGGGGTTGTTCCTGCCATAGTGGTTACATAGGCCTTCATTTTCTTAGGGACATTATGCTCCCTGATCAGTTTAGCAACAATACCAGACTCCCTGGTATATCTATTTTCTAAACTCTTCAAATTTATCTCAGTAGCCATTGGGTAATACACTTTAAAGGATTTCATAAAGGAATTCCTATCTAGGGTGAGTAGAGGCTTTCCATCATCCCTCTTAATATTTTTTATCAAAGGGTCATATCTACTAGCCAGTTCTAATATGAAGCCTACATCAATAAAGACATCAAGAACTAATAATCTAGCCATACCATAGGTCCAAGGATTTGAGACAGACATGGGTCCATCACTATTGTTATAAAAGTAATTGAAAAGTGAATATCCTAACGATCCTAGTGTTTTAGCATCTCTAATAAATGACATATCATTAATCAAAACATCTGCACTAACCTTTTGATTCTGACTAGAACCAGGAAGCAGAGTGAGGAATTCATTTTAGAAGTTTCTCTTTCCTTTTGAATCATCCTCAACATCTTCATTTCTCCCACTGGTAGACACCATACTCTGGGCCTGACTGATACTCTTGTTATGTTCTGATTACAACCCTAGATAGCGATATTGAAACAAATATTATCAAACCCTCACCACAACTGGAAATTATGCTGAAATTCTGTAATTCTAAATTCTAGAACACTGTCAATTGCAACCTTTACTGAATTTCAAATCAAATAATCATCCTCAGAAAAACTTGCTACTAGAAATCTCAAATTCTCTCAAGAACACTAAAAACTCTATAAATTATTCGCTTTGAGAAATAAAATCTTGGTAAAGTGAAAAGATAATGGATGAGTATACTTATAATTTCCAATTGAATGTGGATTTTCACTTCTGGATTGTAATTCCATTACTTCATTATGAGCTTCACATACTGCGACATCAATTTCTGGCATTAGCCGTGGCATTCATACTGTCAGACAATAAATTCTTGATGAGTGATTTCACATAAAAAACCTTATAAAATTCAAAATATAATTGAAATCACTTTTGTTTGGATGCATTAACTCATACTATGACTATTTTTCCATCTATCAAAATCCTTAAAATCTGATTGGTTAACAATTATTCATAATGGCACTGCTGAAAATTCCATTTTAACTCTAATTTATTTCTAGTGACTTGGCGAATGAACAATCTCTTTTTCGCTTAATGTTTTTACTAACTGCAGTTCCTTCAGGAGACTTAGCGACTGTTGTTTTTTTATGTCACTGGGTAATTTCATTAACCTCTGTTTGATCAAGCAGCTTCTCGACTACATTGTTTGTCTTAACCCATAAAGTTAACTCAAAACCACGGGTTTATTAAGAGATAACGCGACTGAATAAACTCTAAGTCGCCAAATGAAATAACTAACTCTGTTTTTATCAAGAGACAAAGCGATTGTCATTGGATCCTTTCTGAGATGAATGGTTTGCATTAAGTCTCATATCCATCTTGGCATATTTTGTTTCATTAAGAGACAACGCGACCAAAGCTTTCCGCTAAGTCTCGGGACCATAAAAAATATTTTGTTTTTATAATGAGACTTAGCAACAAGGTAATAAGCACATGCAAATAAGTTCTAACTTAAAATATGAAAAAGGTAACACAAAAATAGAACCTGGACTGAGCTTTGAGGGTTTTTCTGCATTTCCAGACAAATTTAACCTTTTGCTTAGGGGTTTTTACATTTCGAACTAGGTTTTTGATAAAAACATGAATTGCAGAGATATGTAAATGATTTCAACCATAGATTTTTACCTTCTGGGCATAGGAAAATCAGAGACCTCAAGAATTTTTAGGGTAAAATTTCACAACAAGGATATATCCAGCAGTGGCTCTATCTGAGGATGGCTAAACACAGTTTATGGAAAAGAACCTCAGAATCTCTAGTTGCAGACCTTTGCAAAAAATGCTAGCAATGCTGACTAAACTAATACTAAAAAGAACACACAACATAGGGGAAAACACACCTATATACAATATGATACAGACTTTTGTGCATTAACTTTCATTGTTTCAATTGAAGAAAGGCTTTAGAAATTTCCCATGCACTGGAAACTCATATTCTTCATCATCCATGTTCTTTAAAATATAGGAGTCATTCCCAAAGGTTCTAGAAATAATAAAAGGCCCCAACCACAAAGATTCAAACTTTTTATGCTTACCTTTGTCTTCTGATCTTACATTCCATTGGAGCACTAAGTCACCAGGTACAAATTTTCTGCAACTTGCTCTTTTATCAAATAGATACTTCATTTTTTGTTGCAACTTTATGTTTCCTTTTTTTCCCTCTCTCCTGATCTCATCCAGCTCAGTCAAATATAATATTTTGTCTTTCATTGGATCTAAAATTTCCAATTCTTCCTCTTGTATGAACTTGTATATAGTTAATAGATTATTTACATGCATCCTAGCCTGCAAACCATATACTAGCTCAAAGGGTGATCTAGCAATAGCCTTTTTAACTATTATTCTGTCAGCCCACAAAGCTAATCTCAACTTTGTATGCAAGGCTCTCTTGTTCTTTTCTAAAGTTTTCTTTAGAATTTTCAAAATACTTTTATTACTGGATTCTACTTGTCCATTTGCCTGAGGATGATATGGGGATGAATAAGACATTATAATCTCATATTCATTGAAAAATTCTTTGATCTCATCAGATCTAAAATACATGGCATTATCCATGACCAATTTGGCTAGGACACCAAATCTAGTTAAAATATTTTCCAACAAAAACTCTGTAACTATGGGTGATCTCACAATAGTGAGTCCCACTTTTTGGGACGAAGGATTTCGGATATGCAAACAAAAAAAAAAATTTGACGTCTTCGCCCGAAGTGAACTCTTCGCCCGAAGTGGTTAAGATGCTTCGCGTGAAGCATACCACATAAGATACTTCGCGCGAAGCCACAACTTCACGCGAAGTTGCACACGTTGGTGCTTCACGCGAACACCCCCTTCGCGCGAAGACACTTTATTGACCGGAATTTTTATAAATTTCCGACAAGTCATGTCATTTTCACTATTCACTTTGCGAGATTTTGTGGACCCGGTGCTTGGAGCGAACCAGTG
>MU226018.1:588719-604576 GCA_018584345.1 Thuja plicata
CTAGTTTACATTATCTTCAAATTCCTTATAGTTTTCCGGCAATAGGTGTTTGAAAATGAAGTTTTTTCTCAAAATGTTGATCTCTGTGTCAAAGTTGGCCAAAAAGTGGGACACACTATTGTGGGATCACCCCTATCTTACTTGTTTCTTTTTTAGTGGGAATAGCTTCTATCCATTTAGTAAAATAATCAGTAGCCACTAATATCCAACTGTGTCCTCCACTAGAATTTTTTGAGAATTCTCCAATAAAGTCAATACCCCACATGGAAAAAGGTGCCTCAGCACTCATAGGATTTAACAGTAGGGCACACAAGAACTTTAACTTGTTTGAAAATATTTGGCAAGCCTCACACTTCTAGACAAATGCATAGGTATCTTTGAAAACACTGGGCCAATATACCCTGCCCTTAAAATCTTATGAGCAGTAGTTTTTGCAGAAAAATGCCCACCACATATCCCAGCATGTATTTCATTCAATATTTTTTCAGCTTGATTTTTATCCAAACATAACAATAGCACACCATTTTTATCCTTCCAATATAGGTCTCCTTGCATTAAGGTGTTCTTCTGAGCTTGCAACTTTAGACTCCTTTTTTTATTTTCTGTCATATTATCAGGACATTTGGCATTCTTAAAAAAAAACACAATATCGGTATAAAATGGTTGTCTTTCTATACTTGTAACTGTCTGATTTTGTGTCTCTACATCATTTATTTGAACTAAATCCAAGTTATCCTCTGTCATGAGTTTAGCCAAACCCTGACCCCTTACTAACTTTGTAATGTGGATTTCAAGATTGAATTCTTGTATTCTGTTTATCCACTTACACCTCTTACCAGTGACTTCTGATTGAGTAAGAATATCTTTGACTGCTAAATGTGGGACATATGCTTGTACTTTAGCACATACCAAATATGGTCTAAAATATTTTACATCTTTTACTAAAGCATATGCCTACTTCTCCATCATCTCATAATTTAACTATGCAACTTGAAGAGATCTTCTATAAAAGGAAATTGGATGCTCAAACCCTTGTTCATCCTTTTGTAGTAATACAGTAGAAATTGTATGATAAGATGCAAATGAAAACAAGGAAAAGGGCTTACTATAATCAGGTATTTTAAAATAGGAGCCTCTTGCACTGCCTTCTTTATTTTCTCAAATGCCTTTTGAGATTCTTCATCTCAATTAAACTTTGCATCCTTTTTTAGCAACTTTACAATAGGTTTAACAATTTCTACAAAGTTTGCTATGAATCTTCTAACAAAATTTATCTTTCCTAAGAAAGATTGAACACCCTTTAAATTTGTTGGAGCAATGACCCTTTGGATTGCTTCTATTCTTTTAGGGTCTATTCTTACCCCATCCTTAGACACTATGTGTCCCAGCAACTTTCCTTCTATTACTGCAAAATGACATTTCTTAGGGTTTAATGAAACACCATATTCTAAAGCTTTATTAAAAAATTTATTCAGATGTTCACAATGATCTTCAACCCTTTTAGAATATGCAGTCATATCATCTTGATATATGACCATGAATAAGTCAATAAACTCTTTAAAAGGAACATCCATAGCCCTCTAAAAGGTTGCTCCTACATTTATCACTCCAAATGACATTCTGATATAAACATAGGTTCCCCAAGGAGTGGTAAATGTAGTCTTATACTATTCTGATTCTTTAACTAAAACCTGGTTATACCCTAAGAAACCATCCATGATCGACAGCAACTCACAAGCAGTCACTTTGTGTAACATTGCCTCCATATTAGGTAAGGAATAATTATCTTTTAATGAAGCAATATTTAAATTTTTGAAATCCACACATAGCCTGATATCACCATTCTTTTTTCTCACTGGCACCAAATTTGAAACCCATGTTGAGTGTCTGATAGGTTGAATAATCACAACATCTTTTAACTTTATCAACTCTTGCTGCATCTTAGGAGCCAGTAAAGGATTGATAGGCCTCTATTTTTTTCCTAAATGGTTTTACCTCTGATTTCAGTGGGATCTCATGTTGGAAAAGGTCTTCCCTATAAGATTTTAAGTCCTCATATGACCATGCAAAAACATGTTTATATTTTCTCAGTAATTTAATCAAATTTTTTCTTATATGAGAATCTAAACTTCTTCCAGTGTAAACAACTTGAGGGCATATTTGGATCTTATTTGGGCTACCACTAATTCATAATCACCATAAACCTTTAAACATTTAATTCCATGTTTGATGGCAATTTCTAGCCCTAAAGACAAAGCCTCATACTATGCAGTATTATTTGTACATTGGAAGGCCAATAAAAAGGAATATTTAAAAGTTGTACCTGATGGAGATACCAATAACACACCAGCTCCTGAGCCTTCTTTTGAGCAAGCTCCATCAAAATACATAATCCATCACTTTGTACATTCAACTCTTTTACCAAAGGATCAATATCTTCACTTTGATTATACTGGTCATTCCTCTGCACTCTGAAATTCTCCATATCCACATCAATGCAACAATTAATGTTAGTGTCTTCAAACCATTCTATCATGTGAGGAGTTCTACCCTCCCTTGACACCTTAACATTATTTCCAGCAATGTTGAAAGTAGCATATGATAAATCACTTTGTATACTACCTCCCATTTGAGAACTCCACTTTCTTGACAGTAGCATCCCATAGTGTGGTGGTATATCAACAACAAGAACATTCATAATCAACACCACAACAGGACATATTTCTAATTTATAAGGCATGGCTTCAATGGTACCAATCATAGGGACTTCTCTAGAATCCATTGCTTGAAATCTCCCATGAGGAGTGTCCACTTGTAGTCCCATAGACCTCATAATTTCCACTGGCATAACAGTGTTTGATGCTCCTAAATCAATCATATAATATTTTTTCATCCATCCATTAATTACCAATGAAAGAAAAAATGGGTCAACAACTTTAGGGGAAGAAGTTGTGTTTAAGAAAATTTGAGGAATTTCAGAAGTTAATACTTCAACTTCCTTCCCTTTGCTAATTGGTTTCTTATCAACATTTCCTGTCTTTTGAACCTTCACTGTAGGCACACTGTTTAATAATGACAGAACCTTTTCTTTATGTTCTTTGATTCTCATCATTTCAAAAAATGGCACTTTCACAATCATTTTAGATAAACAATGACCCATATTTACTGGAGTATATTTTACATCTGGGGATTTTGATTTTTCAAAAATATTCTCCTTAATCTGTACATTCAGAGTTGGTTCCCTAGATTTTTTATTTTCTATCCTAAGAGTAGATGTACTTGTTTCTTTCTCTTTTGATTTTCCTTCTTGTATAACATTTGGTTCTAAGACTTTTGTCATAATTTTGACCTTAGGTTTGTTTGCATTTTCCCCAGGTCCTTCCTTCTTCTGTACATATTTGGTGTTTATTTTTTTTTCTTTTATAAACATACAAGATGGCTAACTACTAGTACCACCCACTACTTTGTTCCTTAAATGGTAATTACTTCTAGCCTTGTTCACTAAATCTCACTAATATTTGCTTTCTCTTCATCTGAAGCTTTCCTGATAAATGGAAGATCCTGATTGTTTTGAGCATGACATCTTATATGGTCATCAGTTTCTTCTACTTCACTGTCTGATAAGATCTGTTGATGATGATTTTCTACATTTCTTTGTGAACAATATGAATCATGATTTTCAATTTCACTGTCTGAATCTATATCATGACATGAGTAAGCATTTCTCATGTTATGATCACATTGTTCACCTTCATCATTTTCCTGTTCTTCATTTACTTTCAAATCCAAGGAAACAATACAATAATCAAGGTTGTGTGGGGCTTCAAAAGCCTCACACTAGAAATCATCATTGCATAAATGGACATCATTCTTATGCAGAGGTTCCGGAGTTCTGATATTAGTTTTCTCTTTTCTAGGTAAAAAATAGGTTTCCCATCCTTAAACTGAGTTCCATAAGGATGATTTTGCATTCTATTCTGTGGATTGTAACTATTTTTATAGGAAGGCTTATTGTTTTGAGGAGCCCTATATTCCTTATAATCTGATTCTTTTAGGTTACTCCTACTAAACCTTGAATCATCTCTCCTATTTAATTTACCAAACACCCTTCTGTTTATTTCAATATTTATTGCTATCTTATAAGCATTAGTAAGAGTTCTAGGGTTTTGTATCCCTAAGAGCATATCCCATTTTAGAATCAAAGGCATTGAAATAAGTTTCTAAACATACCTCTTCATCCAGCCTTATTTTTTGTAACAGTTTGTGCATTGCTCTTTGAAATCTGGTATTAAACTCAGTGACCTCTTCATTATAATTCTCTTTAATGTTATTGAACTCATTCAACAAGAATCCTTTGTTTGTTTTGTCACCATACTGATCTTTAAGCAATTCAATTAACTCAGCCATGAAAACTATAGAACCATTAGAAAGGCTTCTAAACCATTCTCTAGCATCCTATACTAGAGACTTTATAAAAAGCTTCATTAACGCATCTTCATGAGTGATATTTAAATCATCAACAAAATCAATAAATTTCCTTAGGTGTGTTTCACAAGAAATAACATTATTACCTGCAAACTTTGGGAGCTTTTCTCCTATATCACCCACATCTTTTGGAAATGTATTGGGGTATCCAAGGATACCGATGAATTTAAACTATTTATACCTCTCAGTATGCAATGGTTTTCTTTGAAAGTCATAATTTTCTTTAAAAGTAGTGGCTTTTGCTTTAGAAGTTGTTGTATTCTCTGTTCCAGCATAAGAATATTTGGAAGACTGCAAAAAATCTATTTTTTTCTTCATTTCAAATGTTGTAGCTTCCATTTGTGCCTTTTCTAGCATTTTTTCCATGGTCTCCTCTTCAATTCTCAATTTCTCAAGATCAATATCTAACTTGGACATTTATTCTATTAAGACCTTGTGAACTTTAGGTTCTTCATTTCTGCTTTCAGTCATCTTTTTGTTACCTCTATCCTTGTCCTTCTATGAACTAGAAGCTCTATGAGTAAGTGGTATTTCTTGGTCCTTTTGAGACCTATCTATATTCCTTGTAGTTTGATATCTTAAAGATCTTCTTTTAATTTTATCAACATCTTTCTTTTCATGTTTTTTCTTTTTTCTAAGCTCTTTTTCCCTTTTCATCTGTTGAATAAGGGAAAGATGTTTCATGATGAGTGCCTCTTCTTTAGCAAGCTCATCAAAGGGAGATTCCTCAGATTCTGAATGGACTATATCTGTTCCTTCCCTCTCTCTAGAAGTGGAAGTAGCTATAGATGTTTCTAATACTTTCTCTGTATCTTCTTCATATTCTAAAGTATTTCCTCCATGGTTGAACTGATTGCTACCCTCCCCCCTAGTATTATCATTTTGACTTCTTGGAGAAACTTCATCTATATTGACTTGGTTTCTCTTTTTTCTCCAAGACATTTCCTTCCTTGAAGTTGATGCAAAACCACCATCTAATGCAACTTTAGGATTCCTTTTAGCTTTTGACCTAGTATTCATTTTGAAAGATATTTACTAATTTTTAATGATCACAGAGATTTAGCTTTAGATTCTCCACCCAACAATTATTTGGAATAGATGAATACTTATCAAAATGACTTTAGCAACTATAACTATTATTGGATTGTCCTTTTAAACCCTTAGAGATTATGAATACTACTAACTGGACTTTATAATTTTTATTCCCGGCCAGCGGAGTCGCCAATTTGTTAGAGGTTTTTCTTGCTGAACCTTCAAAACATACTTGAATACTTGATTAACTCTATGACTCCCAATATTTGAAACTAATGATCCAAGCAAGAGAAAACACTAATTCATGAGGATTTATGATAATACTTGGGGAAATTTATTATCACCTCCTTGTTTTTAGGTTCCACAACACCCAGGAAAGTATTACCTATATAAAATTGTTGACTCACAATATTAGTAAATGTGGATATTGATTTTTTTCTTGTTTACTGTATTATCTTGTAAATTACTCTGCATAAAATTGAAGAAAACTTGATACAGAGCTT
The DNA here is from genome assembly GCA_018584345.1 of Thuja plicata. Classification (NCBI taxonomy): domain Eukaryota; kingdom Viridiplantae; phylum Streptophyta; class Pinopsida; order Cupressales; family Cupressaceae; genus Thuja; species Thuja plicata. The sequence goes on from MU226018.1 coordinate 594,740, forward strand.
AGCCATGAAAACTATTGAAATGATAACAACAAATAGTAGTCCTTTAAGGATGTTCATCCTTCCTCTTTTTTAGTTCTTAGAACTTAGGAAGGATAACCTATTTTAATCCTCTCTCAAAGGGATTAATAAAATGAATTGTATACTTTGATACAATTACTTAAAACTTGGAGTATTATTATTTCTGTATGAATGATTTAAGTATTTTGAATATATGGATGATGATAAACTACTTGAAAAATTCTAGACTAGTGCCTATCCTTGGGCTACAGAGTCAAAGATGCAAATCCACAGAAAAGTAAATAAAGATACTTTATATTGCCTTACAACCTATATGCAACCCCAATAATATACCGTACAAATTACTGTGTCACTACCACACCATTGTATCAAATCCTCAAATGTTGTTATGCTCCCTGAAATTACTCACAAAACTTAGTTCTTCCATTGAAAGAAACTTGCATGCAATTAGATAGATACCTTGTAACTAATATGCTTAAAATGCCATATAGATTAAACATAAAAGAGCATACACAACAAGTAAATAGAAAATAGCAATATGGAATAAGAGTTTCACTGTATTCTATTTATAAATTCCTGCTTCAATACATACAGAGACTAAAACCTCAAAAACTCAGACAAAATTCTATAGTCTGGCTTTTAATTATATTTCATCTCCCTCTTCTTTTACAAAATTGATCCATATATATATCTAAACCATCTTGGAATCCCTTTTGGAAAGGATACAACAAGATTTAGATGGTTTTAGATACCTAACCCTAAATACAGATAAGACAAAAGATAAGAGAAACCAAGCGGTGGAAAGACAAAATAGAGAATGAAATCTGATTTACCCCTTTGTCTTCATATGATCTTCGACATCTTTGGTTGTGTATGTTGAGGATAGCCCCTGATTTGACTTTGGTGATGACTAACCTGCTTGTCTTCTAAGAAATCTGTACAAGGTGTTCTGACATTCCTTTATTCTTTATCAATGATATCCAAATCTACTGTCACTGGCTTCTTCTTCTTAGGCTTTGTCAGAATGTCCCAAGCAATCATATCCTCCTCTTTTGGCCATTCAAAATTCTGAATATTATCCAACAAAGTCTTTTGCCTCTCCCATCTAGCATCTGTTATGCTCTTAACATCAAATATGAATTTATTGCAATCTGATTCTGCTTTAAATGCCTCATCCAAAAGTGCATTGAACCTTTCCATATCTAATTCTCCCTTATCTGATACATAAATTTCTTTATTTGGGAGTATATTGTCAAAATCTGATAACCATAACCCTAATGGCTTGATTTGATCATCCTCTACTCTAATTGGGGGAACAAGTCTATTATAACCCAACCCAAACATCTTTAATTTGGCCTCAATTTGATTTGCTTTACCTTTGAAAAAGGATAAGGTAGCCCCAATTTTCTCTATCTCGGCCCCTACCAAAGTTACCATCTCAGGCAAATCTAATCTTAGTGGATAAAATGATGCTAATCTCTCAAAAAGTGATGTCTTCCTAGACCAAGTTGCATGGTAGGGGTTTAAAATTGTCAAAAAACTTTCCACTTCTGTCTGTAGGCCTAGAAATCTACCATATGCTCCATATACTATATCTATCTTCCCATTAATAGTATTAATTCTATGCTGCAAAAATGATACCAATGCTTCCAAAATTACACCATTATGCTCAACGACCCCTTGCCCTGCTCCTACCAATGTATCCCATGTATCTTCAGTTTGTATTTCAGCATATATAACCTCCTTGGGATCAATAGGGGTAGGCTCTGTTATTTCCATTAGCTATTTGGTAAGCTCATCTATAAGCTTATCCTTTTCCTTGATTTTTATTAGGGCTAATTCCCTATCTTTGATAATATCACTAGTGTCACTAGTGAGCTTCTGTAATTTGTCTGATAGCTGAGTTGTTTTTGCCTCATTTAGGTGGGCAAAATGAGTCATTACTTGGGCTATCTCCAAGTCTCCCATGTTGTTAAGTGTCCAAATAATTCTTTTTCCATCCATCTTCTCCTGAATATTAATAATAGATGGCTTTTGATCCTTAGGAGCTAGGCTCCACATTGCAAGTGCTTGGGATTTGGGATTATAGCCAAACCCTCTCATCATATTTCCAACCTAAGTCTCTGATGACAACTTGATGTCAGGTTGTCTTCTAATTTGATCTATGATAAAGGTTGAGGACAAGTCCCAGCCTTCCACAAGAAACATACCACTGGCTTTAACCAGTTCTCTGGCCTGTTCTGGTGTTATTTCTTCAAATTTAGGATCATATTCCTGCAATGTCTGTAAGGCTTCCTCAGTTACTAGATCACCACCTACCAGTTGAAACTACATCCTAACTTGTTTCTGCTTATTCCAAATAAGAAAATATTCAAATTCCCTATTTTTTATTAAATTATCATCTTTGAGGAACTCCTCTTGTTGCAACAGTCTTTCATCAATACATGATCTAAAGGGTAATTCTTCCTCTTCCTCAACATATTTTTGTAATTTCTTCCCAGCCCTAATTTGATTTCTCAACTGATGATCATAAGGTCTATTCCCAGTTATTAGGGCTCCAGTTTTATCAATTCTCCTTTTTTTAGAAGGCTCCCCTACTTTTATCTTCTATTTTTTAAGAGGGGGCTCCTCTGTTACTTCCTTTTTCGGGACCTCTGTTAGGTCAATAATATTTTCCCCCTCATTTGGCTGATCATATGCAATTGCCTGATATTCTAGATTAGCAGAAGGTGAAGGGTAACCTTGGTCACTATCATCATCATATTTAGATTTTGAATGATCTTTGTGACCTTTCTCCAGCACTACCAGTGCATCCTCCAACTGATTACACAAGAATGTGTGATTGTCAATCATTGCATCAAGCCTTTTGATATAAGGAAAATTAGGGTAGAACCCTTCAAAACTCATTCCCTTTCTCCTCACCCGTCTCTCCAAATCCATGAGCTCATTAAATTTAGTTTCTCTTTTACTCACCTCCTCATCCTCTAAGATATTTCTGATCAGATCTTCTTCCATACATTCTTCATGTATTTTTGTATAAGGGATGGTGGGTGTAAACAACTTCCTCACACTCAGGATGAACCCCTCTGTGTCAACATGTCTATGTAGGGCTACATTCATCCTGTAGTGATTCAACTAGGCATTCACCTACTCTAGGGCCCCTTTTCCAATCAGAAAATTGTAAACCCTGAACTATCTAGGGGTGAAAGTTCCCTTTCTGTGTGGAGCAAGGTGCCCTTTATCTGTTAAAATGAGCTACCAAATGAGCTCCATGGTAGCTAGTCTACGTGTCACATGAAATGGAAAAATATGTGGAGGGTAAGGGAAACCATAAACCCTTATGAGGGTACAATCTTGTTCATAGTAGAAATCACCCCAATTATGATCTCCTGGCCATTTGTCCAAATACTCTCAGGGCCTCAACAATTGAATTACCTTAATGGGAAATCTAGGATTATCAACTCCTAAGCACTTGACCAATAAATATATTATCCAATTCTCAAAATCAAAAAACTCCTATTTTCTAGATGTGTAATTCCATAATGTAATCCAAGACTGAATAGGGTTGGGCTAATTATGGTGAAATCTCTGTGGCTGTAGTGATTGGTAGTCCAAAACTAGATAGTTGTAATAAAGAATCATATGCATAAGTATTGAATAATGCATGAATTTAGGATGATCCTTCTTGGCTTGTATGTCAATAAAACCATGGTGCATTTGATCAATAATATATTGAATATAATCATAATTTGAAGTGGTGTGAAGATTCTGCATATCTAACACCATTATCAAAATATCAGAAGTGATTCTTTTTGCTCCAGCATCTTTTCGAAGCACTCTACATAGTGTGTATGCAATGTATTTCATGTAAAAGTTTATCTTATTAAAGAAGTATGGGGTTGTTCCTGCCATAGGGGTTACATAGGCCTTCATTTTCTTAGGGACATGATGCTCCCTGATCAATTTAGCAACAATACTAGACTCCCTGGTATATCTGTTTTCCAAACTCTTCAAATTTATCTCAGTAACCATTGGGTAATACACATTAAAGGCTTTCATAAAGGAATTCCTGTCCAGGGTGAGTAGAGGCTTTCCATCATCCCTCTTAATGGTTTTTACCAAAGGGTCATATCTATTGGCCAGTTCTAATTTGAAGTCCATGTCAACACAGACATCAGGAACTAATAATCTGGCCATACCATAGGTCCAAGGATTCGAGATAGGCATGGGTCCATCACTAGTGTTATAAAAGTAATTGAAAAGTGAATATCCTTATGATCCTGGTGTTTTAGCATCTCTAATAAATGACATATCATCAATCAAAACATCTGCACTAACCTTTTGATTCTGACTAGAACCGGCAAGTAGAGTGAGAAATTCATTTGAGAAGTTTCTCTTTCCTTTTGAATCATCCTCAACATCTTCATTTCTCCCACTGGTAGATGCCATACTCTGGGCCTGACTCATACTCTTATTCTGTTCTAATTACAACCCTAGATACCGATATTGAAACAAATATTATCAAACCCTCACCACAATTGTAAATTATGCTAAAATTCTATAATTTTGAACTCTGGAACACTGTCAACTGCAACCTTTACTAAATTTCAAATCAAATAATCACCCTCAGAAAAATTTCTACTAGAAATCTCAAATTCTCTCAAGAACACTAAAAACTCTGTAAATTCTTCACTCTAAGAAATAAAATCTTGGTAAAGTGAAAAGATAATGGATGAGTATACTTATAATTTCCAATTGAATGTGGATTGTCACTTCTGGATGGTAATTCCATTACTTCATTATGAGCTTCACATACTGCGACATCAATTTCTGGCATTATCCATGGAATTCATACTGTTAGAAAATAAATTCTTGATGAGTGATTTCATATAAAAAACCTTATAAAATTCAAAATATAATTGAAGTCACATTTGTTTGGCTGCATTAACTCATACTATGGCTATTTTTCCATCTGTCAATATCCTTAAAATCTTATTGGTTAACAATTATTCATAATGGCACCACTGAAAATTCCATTTCAACTCTGATTCATTTCTAGCGACTCGGCGACTGAACAATCTCTTTCTCACTTAATGTTTTTACTAACTGCAGTTCCTTCTAGAGACTCAGTGATTGTTGTTTTTCTATGTCACTGGGTAATTTCATTAACCTATGTTTGATCAAGCGGCTTCCCGACTACATTGTTTTTCTTAACCCATAAAGTTAACTCAAAACCACGGGTTTATTAAGAGAAAACAACTGAATAAACTCTAAGTTGCCAAATGAAATAACTAACCATGCTTTTATCAAGAGACAAAGCAACTGTCATTGGATCCTTTCTGAGATGAACGGTTCGCATTAAGTCTCATATCCATTTTGGCATATCCTGTTTCATTAAGAGACAACACAACCAAATCTTTCTGCTAAGTCTTGAGACCATCAAGAATATTTTGTTTTTCTAATGAGACTTAGTGATAAGGTAATAAGCACATGCAAATAAGTTATGACTTAAAATATGAAAAAGGTAACATAAAAACATAACCTGGACTGAGCTTTTAGGGTTTTTATGCATTTCTGGACAAATTTAACCTTTTTCTTAGGGTTTTTGACATTTTGAACTAGGTTTTGGATAAAAACATGAATTGTAGAGATATGTAAATGATTTCAACCATAGATTTTTACCTTATGGATACAGTAGACTCAGAGACCTCAAGAATTTTCAGGGTAAACTTTCACAACAAGGAATATAACCAACAAGATATTAGTATACTTGCTTTGATAAATGCATGCTTTTAGGCCTATTTGATAGGGCATAGTCAAGGTTAGGACAGTTGGTCCAAATTAATAGTATAAAACCTTTTGATATGTTGGAATATGGGATAATGGGTGTTTGAAAATGTAAGGTTTTATAAATTCCTTTGGAGATGTTTTGGTTAAAATGGAAATTATGTCACTATTGGGCTACAAGGAGCCTAGGCCTAATAGGAAAGTTTTGTGAGATGTGAGTGTTGGGTGTGGTTTTAACCTATACAGACTTGTAAATCCTTTTGAATACAATCTAAACAAACCAAATATTTCATCCTTGGGCATTGGGAGGTTAATGGTCCATTTGAGGGCATTTGAGTGTTTGTGGGCTAAGGGAAAACCATCCACCTTGCAACCTTATTACATTCTTTGGTACCCAAACTCTACATCAAGTGGTATCATATCCCACTAGTAGGTATTTGTGGTATTTTACAGAAGAAGTCAGAAGTTATGGCACCCAAGAACCAAATGGAAATGGAGATAGAGGAGTTAAGAGAAACACTTGAAGATAAAGAAAGAGAGAAGATGGAACTAGAAGCCACAAGGGAAAGAGAAGAGAGAAAATGAGAAGGGAAAGACTTTAGTTCTTAGAGAGGATAGAAGAACTAGAAAAAGAGAGAAGAGAACCTAGGAGAGAAGAGGTTCCTGAAGTAAACCATGAAGAAGAAGGATATTTCAATGAGGAACAAGCCAATAGGAGTCATAGGGAAGAGAATGATCCCGAGGAGAGGAGATTCATAATGTTGATTAGAGAAGTACAAGGAAATGGTGGGAAGGGGCATGTATATTTTCCAATCTACCAAGGGAGTATGGAAACTAAGGAAGTTCTTGGATGGGTAGAAGCACTTGAGAACTATTTTGATCTTGAAGATGTAGAAGAAGATAAGAAGGTGAAGATGGCTAAGGAAAGGTTAAGGAGAACAACCCTTACATGGTGGACTAGCATTCAGAATGAGAGGATAGAAAGGGGGTTGAACACAATCTCTAATTGGGAAAGTATGAAGACTATGGTGAAGATGTTGGAAAGTGACAATGCAAGCAATTGTTATTTTTTCATTGCTATCAAACCTTAATTGGTGAGACTATTGTTATCTATTTGAGTACCATATCGATTGTTGATGAAGAAGATTTAACAAGAAGACCAAGTGAATGGTCAAGTTAAGGAAAATAAAAGGGTACTTGATCAGTTGGCACTATAGCAAAGTAATTAGTTGTTTATCTTTCAAAGATAGTTTTTCTGGCTATTCTATGCCGAGCAAAGATTGGCTTGTGCCGAGAAAAGTTGCTTGTGCTGAGCAAATTTGCTTATGCCGAGCAAAGTTGTTTGTGATGAGCAAAGTTGTTCAATGCTGAGCACCAATCTAATTTCCAAGTGAAAATAGTGATGTTGGCCGATTTACAGTAATTGGATTAATGATGAGATTTGAGATCTCTGGCTGATTTAGTTAATTTTATTGGGATTTGTAATGTTCATTAAAGATTGATCCATGTCATTTAATGTATGGGTAACCATAATTAATGCATGGTTTCAAGATTTTATTAAAGACTACTTTGGAGAATTAAATGTAATGCAAAGATGGAATGATCTATTGGATCTTACCTAACCTAAGATCTACGATCTTGTTTAAGCGGAAAAAGATTTATCTGACCTAGATAGAGAGGTATATGATAACCTCAAGAGGTTATTCATTGAGTATGTTGAGTGTGTTGCTGAATGTGGAAGTACATGTGTTTATGCAAGAGGATTGCATAGTTGATTTAGTGTTTGGCATGATCTAGCAGAGAAGGTTGAATACAGAAGCAAAGAGTTGCATGTGTGATTTCTTGACGGATTTCCAAGCAGATCAAAAGGTTGAAGTGACAATGCAGGCTATCTAGTAAGTTAACATCAGAGTTGTAATTGGATCTAAATTTGCAAAGTAAGTTGTATGTATCAGATCACAACTACTGATTACTTTCTAACCATTGTATCAGTTAAATCCTTTAACAAGGTTAACCTAACAGTCATTTGTATAAATCCTCTAACAAGGTGACATTCAGGTGGAATGTTCTAAGTCCTCTAACAAGGCCACTCCTGACAGAGTGATTAAATTCCTTTAACTAGGTACCTAATAGTGTGTTATTTTAACCTTTAACAGGGTTGGCTCCTCACAAAGCTCACTTCAGAAGAGTGAAAACTTGGTAGCATGTTACTGGTGGTTTTTCCCATATTGGGTTTCCACGTTAAATACTTGTGTCAACTTGTGTGAATACTTATGGTTTTTTTTACTATTATGTTTCTACAAGCAATTTCATTAGACAGTAAACTGCATGATTAGAGTTGTTGACATATGCTACTGTTGCCGAGTAGATCTGAAATACATAAAAATTTTATTTGCTACATCTAGACCTGAGGATAATTGATTCACCCCTCCTCTCTCAGTTATTCTAAATTCATTCTAACAATTGGTATCAAAGCACTGGTCTTCTGAAAATAGTTTGAAGGTACTTGGAGCAAAAAGATCAAGATGTATAAGAAGGAGGTTCCCAAGCTGAACAAACATAACTTCCCTGCATGGCAGAGTTTGATGAAACTTCATCTGGCCAGTATTGGAGATGATGCTAAGCGACTTATTGAAAATGACTATGTATCACCTTCTACTCCTCTCACAGCTACTCAACTAAAAGAAAAGCAAGAGCACAATCAAGCAATGTTGGAGATCGCCTCCTCATTGAGCTATTCAGAGTTTGATGATATAAAGAGCTACACAAATCCAAAGGAGATGTGGGACAAACTTGCAACTATCTATGGTGGAGACACAAATGTACTGAGAGCTAAATCAGAAAGTCTAAGAGATAAGTTTGATGAAATGAAAATGCAAGAGGGCAAAAATGTTAATCAGTATTATGGTAGAGTAAAAGAAGTTGTAAATGCCATTAGAGGAGCTAATGGAACAATTGATGAAAACACTATTATGAGCAAGGTACTAAGAAATTTACTTCCTGTATATGCTATTAGATTTTCTGCAATTCAAGAACTGAGATGTACTCCTAACAATAATCTAAATCTGAAAAATCTGATTCTTCTTTTAGATCACAGTTGGTTCTCAATAAATCTAAGAAAGGAAAGAAACATGTGAATAATGGTAGTGACACTAATGATGATGATCTTGAAGAACTTGAAGCACTTATGGTAAAAAGGATATCCAAAGGAAAAGGAAAATACAGAGGTAAACTTCCTATTATTTGTTTTTCATGCAATAAAGTTGGTCATATAGCTGCTAGATGTCCTGATGAGAATGAAAAGGATGAAAGAAAGGACAACAAATACAAAGAATACAAAGATAGAAAGGATGACCAAGACTTTAGGAAATATAAGGATTACAAAGACAAAGGTAAGAAATATTTTTATATTGCTAAAGAAACTTCTGATAATGATACTGAAAATTCTGATGACAATGATATAGAAGTTGTTTATGTTGCATTGAAAGAAGATTCTGATGATGATGAGAAAACTGCATTAATCTCTTATATGAGTAAAAGTGATCGATGGATCATTGCCAGTGGTTGTTCCCATCATATGACTGGTGACAAGGATAAGTTTGAAACCCTAAACCAATACAAAGGAGGATATGTAAAATTTGGTAATGATGCACCATGTCTTATCAAAGGTAAAGGATTGATTAAATTAACTGACAAAATTAGATGTGATAATGTGTATTGGGTTGATGATCTTAAATACAATTTGTTGAGTGTTGCACAGCTGAACACTTTTGGTTACAAAGTTGAATTCCATCACTGAAAAGAAAAGATCTATGATTCTACTGGAGAACTTGTTGGTAGTGATGATCAGACTAAAGGTAACTTATTTTATTTGGATTTATCTAAAGAAACATGTTTTTTTGCACAGTACAATGATGTTTGGTTATGGAATAAGAGGTTGTGTCATGTGAAATTTGATAACTTGGTAAGCATAAGTAAATTGAAAAAGGTTAGAGGGCTACCTAAGTTAAAGAAACCTGAGAATGCTATGTG
>MU226018.1:645651-661882 GCA_018584345.1 Thuja plicata
CAACTATGAAGATATGAATGTGATTTATATCGGATTGGAATGTGGAAAGATTCTAACATAAGCATCAAAGACATAAAGGTCAAGATGACTGTGATGTTAGCTTACCCAATTTAATATTGCAAAACCACGTTTGCATCAAGGCATAGAGGCCAGGATGACCAGCAGAACGGTTGTGCAAAAATAGTGAAGTAAAAAGCAAGAAGCAAATAAAAACATGTTCCATGCCGCAAGTCCTCTAGCTTATAGGCATCCCGGAGAGACTTATGAGACAAGGAAACTCAAAGAAAATCAATAACAGTCAGCACACAAAGAAAAGATCATGACATAGCTCAAGCATTAAGTGTCGCATTTAAAAATTTAAGTGTCTTAACTGATACTGAGTTTCGAGGATAAGGATTGAATGCTCACAAGCAGGTAAGATCACATTACAAAACTAGGTATGACCAAACTGATAAGTGTTGAAAAAAACTCGATGTTAAGGGTTGTATTGAAAAATACAGTTGGGGTGGTGTTGAAAAATACCATTTGTGAGGCATCCTAAAGACTAACGCATCCAAGAGACCAAAGCTGACACAGGTATGCCCCCTAGACAAAGACAAATACCAATTATATACCAAGGCAACAAGGACAAGGCATGATGGAGAAAGGCCAAGTGTCGCGGACATGCACTAAGAAATAGGGGTGCAAAGGCCTCAAGTAGCGCCCGTTTCCAGGTTTTCACCACTTGGATTTTATTACAATTTTTTTATTTTATTTTTATTTTTTTCATTTTTTGTCTTCTTTTTTTTTCAGGACTTTTTATAATTTTTTTTTGAATTTTTTCTACCAAGGCGCCTGTTTCCAGGTTTTCACCAAGGCACTTTTCCTATTTTTTTGAATTTTTTGAATTTTTTTTGTATTTTTGGAATATATAATTTTTTTGAAGATACATCAAAGCGCCTATTTCTAGGTTTTCACTAAGATGATCATTTTTAGGAAATTTTTTTATTTTTAAAATTTTTAACAATATATCTTTTTTTGGGATTTTTCAGGATCAATAATTATGTACAAAGGATGCCCCCAAACAGAATGGGCATCAAACTCCCAAGCAAGATCACATCGTGCAATCCCAATGTTTTAGCAAGGTGGAGGACAGGAGGGATTAGCAAGGTGGTGGAAGAGATGGAAGACATGAGAATGAAGGAGAATGAAGGGAAGAAATCCTCAAAGGAAAACTCCTCAAGAGTACCCAAGCTAGGGAAAAGAAAAGAAACATCATGTAAAGCACATGTAGACAAGAATGAAAGGCCAGCATAGGATAAGTCACAAAAGCATAATGCAAGAGCAGGAAAGGATGCAGTCAAAAGGAGTAGACATGTCAAGAGGCTTCATAGCATAGTGTTTTACTCTTTCTTTCTTTTCTTTTTTTTTTCTTTTTTTTAGATCAAGACCAAAGGGGAAAAGGATAGCGATAGGCAAAAATGAATGGAGGAAGATAGAAATGAAGGTTAAACATGAAATGAATGAAAGAAAGGTCATCGTAAGATAGCTCACAAGATAGCCCAAATGTTCATGTATAGATCAAAATTGTCAAGTTCAAAGAGAGAATACATAATTGATGAAAGATGTAGAAGAACTACTCATGATGCCTGACTGCCAGGTTTTCATGATGGTACTTATCCAAGGCACTACAAGGGAGTGGTTTTCACCATAGGACAAAATTATTTCTCACCTCATTCTTGAGCAACCTTGAATGGAATGATTCATAGAAGTGTGACACATTTTCATCACACAATCATTTTCACTTACAAACTATCATCTGCGCATATTGTCATCTGCGCATATCATTAAATTGTCATCAGCACTCTGTATCTGTTGTTTTTCATTTTTCAACAGATTTTTGGGTTACTGATTTCATCTTAGTTTTGCAGAACCTTGATTCTAAAGACTGCCTTTTTGAAACTACTAATATTTTGTGTTGTAGGATGCTAAAAAGAAGATAAACATTAAACTACTCACATATTGTTCTTACAAGTTGCCTAGAAGATATGAACAAACATCATGTTTTCTTTAATATATTTTTCTTAGGCATTTTAAAAAGGCTTTAGTTGTAGTGTCCTTTTAAGTGATGGGGGAGTATAATCTTGTCTTTTATTAGACAATAAAAAACCTAGACTCATTTGGCATTTCACTTACAAAGTAACCTTGGGAAAGAAAAACTTGTTTGGTGTGTTTGGGAGAAAACAATATTGGGTAGAAGAGTATGCTCTTTTTCCTCTTGTGGGAAAATAAAAAATCTAAACCCCTCTCATCGCTAATCCATGCTCTTCATTTGATCCTTTAGTTAGGCCTTCCATTTGAGGGAAAAATCTCTCAGGAACAACCTATGTGAGAATGAGGTATAAGCCCATCACTCCAACTCGCATTAAAAAAATTTGCTTCTTGGGTTTAAGCCTCAGAATTCAGATAATGTTTGAGCTTATACTCAGATCACACCTAGTACAAAGTAGGTTCGTGAGGTCTCAATCACATTTATGTGACTTATTGTACCAAGGTGCTTTATGGGGCTATACGCCTCAATCACACTTACGCGAACACAAAGAAAATATCCAAATGGAGACCCTTACTAAGAACTGTTAAAGTAGAATCATGCCTGATTCACCCCTGAAAGTTTGATAATGTTTGTGCAAGGAGGATATTAACCTCCCCAAGATCACTTGCACATTTGTGACACCTTGAGCATTTGGAGTATTCTAATATGGAATCATGACTAGAGCCATTGCATGCTTGGTGATGACCATATTCTAATGAGCTCTTGTGTGTGTACCTACATTTGTGGGCTACAAGGAAACCCTGTTAAAGGTAAAAACCCAGTGGGAATTAGCACCCAAAAATGATGTACTGAGATTATAGTATCCCTATTAAAAGATTTAGCCCTGTTAAGAGTCAAGAGTAACAGTGGGCTCACTGCCTAGGCACACTGCCCAAAGAAGGTTAAAGCCACCCTCAAGGATTTAAAATCCGAACAAGTGTATATAGAAAATATATAATCTAGTGAACTGTCTGATAGAAACTCTTTTCTTGGTTAGTTCCAATGAATTATAATGAATATATCCTCTGCTCTACATCCAGCAATCAATCAAGATTTGTAACTTCCTCACTTCTCTGTCAATCACCTTCTCTTTATACACACACACACACACACACACATCTTTTCAAAAGAAAATTTCCCTCATATATAACCTATTATAATAATTGATTAGGTCGGCCAATTAATATTTCCTAATATATAAAAAAATATTTAACCCCTTGCTAAGATGCACACAATATCTAAAACAAGTATACATCAATTAAAATACATTAGATATAGTCCAAGATCTACAATCCGCGCTCGCAATCCATAATACATGCTACATCTCTAAAGTCGGCCCCAAATAGGTCTCCTCCAGAATACACACTACAAATGATGTCATCATCACTCATACAAATTGTGACCCATCACAAAAATTCTTCAACATGTCTTCTATTATCCCTTAAGCTCGCATAACTTGAATCATCATCGTCTGTAAGATATACTCAAAACATAGAGACTCACTCTGTCAAAAATCATTGTCATAGTCTGAAAACCAATCTTTACCAAAACATCTGTAACTCATCCAATATGCAATATTAATCCAAATGACCTTAGAAATAAGATCATCATACATCCTTCTACATATCCCCATCTTCTCTCATTCTGATTCATCTGTACAGTATTCATACACTTCTATGAGTCATCATATTACAGTAATAATAAGTCTGTTCTTCCTCCACTGAAACATATGTTGACATCAGTAACAAAAAATGAATGCCAACAACATCAATAGTATCCACTTACAACATCATCCAACATTTTAAATATAGGGCACACTTCCATCCCCTTGTCCACACAAATAGTCTCATCATTGCCATTCACATTCCCATCATCTGCGCTAAAGACATCTACTCAACAAACATCCCAAGATTATCATTATACACCTCCTCCTATGGTCGACATGACCTCAATAGGATTTTCATCCTCATGGCTAGGAAGTGGAAAATCTTTCAAACCATATTTCACACCTCACAATGCTCTTGATGTGGCCCAAAAATTCAATGAGCTCAAAATATTGTACATAGCTTACAAAATGGAGGGAAGAAATAATTCTCTTTTGAAGACATATGTCCCTACCTGTTTGACAAATAAATCACCATGCAACCATTCCCTCTAAATTTTGAGATCCCTAAGTTTTATAAATACAAAGGGGAATCATGCCCACTCCAACATCTCAAAGAGTTCTACATCGCATGCCAAGAGTGATAGAGACTCCCTTAGTGTGCTTGCACAAACTTATTAGGACTCTAAGTGTTCCTAGTTTTCCCAAGACCCTATTCTTTCTTCTAGGATCTTCCAAGTCCTTACTTAGCTATTTTAGGACCTCTTCAATACCTCTCTGAGAGATGGAAACCATTGTGCTTCACTAGGGGTGACTACCAACAAGTCTTCCTTCACTTCTTTGCTCTTTCCTGGATTCTTCCAAGTGTCTTTTTGACTCCTCTCCTTAGAAAGTGTTTATAGGGGCTGGAATTCATTCTAGACACCTTCTTGGACTTTATTTGATCCCACTAGGATAGGGTATCAATACTTTCTTAAATGATTTCCAAACTCTTATGGAAACTTGTCTTTTAGACCTAATTCTCTACTATCCCTATTTGACTAGTTTTATCCACTTCTTTCAAAGCTTTCCCAAATAACCCCAAAAACAAATCTGATATTCAGATACCCTTTTTCAAAACATGAAATATTTTGTAGGTCATTGTTAGAATAACTGAGAGGGGGGTGAATCAGTGGCCTTAACAATAATTCCAAAAGATCCAACCAAAAACTTATCTCTCAAATATAATACCTTCAGTTATCTTACAGTCCCCATTTCATCAAGATGTATACCATAAATAACTTTAACAATTATAAACTGCTCGGTAATATATAATGTTTATCTTTTCTTGACTTTACCGAGTAGCAACAAATAAACTTAGTGCTAATCGACCAATCCAGTTTCAATAATGTGTAAAACAAAATATCAATTCAATGAAACATATACACATTTGACACATATTTTAACATGGCAACCCAATATGGGAAAAACCACCTAGGACCAGTAACCCAAAATATTTTCACTCTTCTGAAGTGAGCTCGGTGAAGAGCCAACCCTGTCAAAGGTTACAATACACACTGTTAAGTGCGACCTTGTTAGAGGATTTAAAACCAAATGTTTGTCTTTTGACCTAGCACTCACTATTCTATCAACAAGAAAATGTTTTGATACTCTTGAGTATCTCAATACAATAAGGATTGTTAAATCCCACTCGGTTAAGAGATTTTCTGAATCAATGGTTAAACTGGTATAGTAAATGATCTGTTCCAAATACAACTTTGATTTGCAAATATTTAGATCTATTGTTAGTCCAATAATACCTCTCTGATCAATATACACTTCATTTCCTTTTGCTTTCTTTCTTTACTCTACTCAGTGAATGCTCTGTCCTCTGTTGATCGGTGTCTGCAAAATTCCTTGGCTCTGTTCTTCAACCTATATGATCAGATCTAAATGAAGAACTCTATCTTTGTGTAAAATATATTAATCATTCCTCTCTTTGATAATGAATTCATTGTCTCTTTATATAGACATGATTATCTGCTCAATCTCCTTGTTTTTTTGTAGATCTCTTCTTGAGCCGTAAAACTTGCCATGCTTTTCCTTATCCCGTAAATCTCTCCTTTAGTTTTATTCCATAAATCTCTCCTTGAGAACTATGAATAAAATGTGCTTTAAATCTCCTTCCATGCTTTAGTTTAATTGATTGTTGATAATAAAACAATCAATCAGTTAATCCCTAAATTGTAGCTCTGCCAGCTAAGCAATTTTGTCATTCTTTAACTCTAGTTATTGTCAGTCATCAACTCCAGTTATGCTTGGTCATCAACTTTAGTTATGGTTGGTCATCAACTTTAGTTACTATGGTGCTTGGTATACACTTGCTCAGTTTCTATTGTGCTCGGTATACATTGTGAACTGCTCAGTTTTCACTGTCACTCGATGTAAACATAAATTTTATGTTTTACTAACCATATAAACTTTGTCTCTTCAAATCTTCAATGTTATGATATTATGTGTATGAACAATCAAACCATATTAAGTTGACATCAATGGAAATACAATATATTAATTGATTTAATGTCTTGCATTCACTTTTGCAGCTCAGTGATCATCAACTTATCATCTTCAAACATTCAATCAGTTATAGATCATCAATCTCTCCCTTTGGCATTGATGGAAACACAATATGAATATGTAGTATAAAACATGTCATAACATACCAAACTTATTTTTCTATAACCAATTCAAATATCTGAATCTTGGTAAGCTCTTCTAGCTTAGATTTAATATGTTTAATCACTACAAAAAAAATATTTACCATACATCTCTCCCTATAGATTTGATTATGTTGTGTGCTCTCCCTTTCTTCATTCCCTTCAATGGATAGTTATAGTATTTATGTCTTCTAATTTTGTCTCTTCCTTTCTTGTAGAATCTCTTCTCCCTTTTTCTAGATAGATATGCAGTGTTAACTCTCTCCAAATCTCTCCCTTTGATGGATGGTTATTTCATTAAATCTTTCTCTCCCTTTGAATCTTAATCTCTTCTCCCTGATGGATATTTCATTGAATATTTATCTCCCTTTGACATAAATGCCAAAAAAAAATGCATCTCTGTAGTAGAAAACAATATCTCTGGTGTGTGGTTTAGATAAGTACCTCTAGTGTACAAATATGTCATTGCAGTCCATATCTCAGCTTGCATCAACATGATTAATCTTTTGATAATGTGTAGGCTGATGCAATTTCCAAGTCATATTAGTGACCAGTAGACAAGGGACGAACCCCTAGTCTATTCCTCAGGTATTCAAATGTATCTTTGGTAATATTTTTGTGAATATGTCTGCTAGTTTTTCTTTGGATTGTACATATTTCAGTATTACATGTTTCTCTTGTACTTGTTCCCTTAAGTAATGGTACTTAATAGATATGTTTTCTATCTTAGCATGCATCACAGGGTTCTTTGAAATATTTATAGCACTTGTATTATCATAATAGATAATTACTGGGTCAATAATTTCCTCATTCATACCTTTCAATAATTGCTTGAACCATGCAATGATAGAGAAATTTGCAGCAACAACTACATATTCTTCTTCTGCAATTGATTGAGATATGCATCCTTGCTTTTTACTTATCTATGTGACAATTCTATCACCCATAAAGAGTGCTCCTCCTATAGTGCTCTTCCTATCATCTATGTTTCTAGCCCAATCAGCATCAGTATAAACTTGTATCTCAAATTTGCCTTCTTTATTGTACCACAAATCATAGTCTTTAGTATTCTTCAGATATATCAAAATTATTCTAACAGCAGTCATGTGTGATTCCTTAGGGTTAGAAGAGAATCTTGCAACTATACCAACTGCATGTGCTATATCAGGTCTAGTGTGTACAACATACACTAGTTTTCCAACTATAGATCTATATAAGGTCTAATTTACTACAGTTATCTTGTCTTCCTTTGTCAATTTGCATCTGGTTGCCATAGGTGTTCCAACAGGTTTGGAGTCCTCCATTTTGAATATCTTTAGAACTTGTTTGATGTATTTTTATTGTGTGATGTCAATGCCTTCATCCTATTGTAGAATCAGTAGACCAAGAAAAAATTTGATCTCTCCAAACATTGACATTTCAAATTCTTTGCTCATTTCATCAGCAAATGACTTGCATAACATATCATTACCTCCAAATATGATATCATCAACAAATATCTCAGCAATCAAAGTCTTATCATCAGTATCTCCTTTCAAATACAGATTACTATTGTCACTTGTTCTAACAAACCCAATACCAATGAGATAAGAGTGAAGTCTTTCATACCATTCTCTCAATGCTTTTTTCAATCCATACAAGGAATTTTTTAGTTTACAAACCATGTTCCTCTTGTTAGGATCAACAAACCATTCAGGTTATTCAATGTATACTTCTTCTTCTAGTATTCCATTTAGAAATGTATATTTAAAATCCATTTGGTATACTTTGAATCCTTTAAAAGAAGCATAAGCAAGTAGAATTCTTACTCCTATTCTAGCAACGGGTGCAAAGGTTTCTCCATATTCAATACCTTCTTCTTCTGCATACCCTTTGCATACTAGTCTTGCTTTGTTCCTTGTGACTTCTCCATTCTCATTAAGTTTGTTTCTGAAAATCCATTTGGTGCCAATGACATTTTTGTCACTCATTCTAGGTACTAATGTCCATGTTTTATTATTCTCAATCTGTTCAATCTCTTCATTCATTGCAATAACCCATTCTTGATTCTCAGGTGCAGTATTAATAGATTTAGGCTCAAAATCACAAATCAAACATCTATTGTTAAGTTATTTAATTCTTCTCATTCCATGTCTTTGATTTCCAATGATCTGATCCTATGGATGGTGTCTTCTGACATATTTATCAAGTACATATTCAGATCTTTGTTCTTCATTTTGATCTTCATCATTCAGCTCAACATTGTGAGCATTTTCCTAATTCTCGGTGTGTGCAGCCTGTTGCTCGGTTGTTTTGTTCTGTCACTCAAGAAAGGTGTTAGGTTCTTCTATATAGACAAGTCTATTGTAATCTTCAGGTTCCTTTATGCTTTCCTCATCATTTTTCTTAGCATATTCATCCACTTTAACATTTTCACTCTCAATGATTTTGTTAGAAGATTTATTCTAACATTTATAAGCTTTACTTTTAGTAGAATATCCTAAAAATATTCCTTGATCACTTTTAGATTCAATTTTCTCATTTCTATCATATTTTAGTATATAACATTTACTACCAAAGATTCTAAATTAACTCACATTTGGTGTGTATCCATACCATAGCTCATAAGGTGTCTTATTTGTATCTTTCTTCAATTGAGCTTGGTTTAGTGTATAGACAACAATACTTACAACTTCTCTCTAGAATGTTTGTGTGATTCCTTTTCCAATCATCAGTGTTCTAGCACAATCAACAATTGATCTATTCCTCCTTTTAGCAATCACATTTTGTTGTGGTGTTATCGGTGCAGAAACATGTATTGTAATCCCATGCTCATTACAAAAGTTAGTGAATTCATCATAAACAAATTCTCCTCTATCTGATCTTAAACATTTCAGTTCTTTTCTACTTTATTTTTCAACTTTAGCTTTATACCATTTTAACATCTTAAATGCTTCAGATTTCTCTTTTAAGAACATGACAGTCATTATCCTAGAATAGTCATCAACAAATAGAATAAAGTATCTATCACCATAATTCTCTTTGTTCTCATTGGTCCACATAAGTCAGTATGGATTAAATCTAGAATAGCATTAGATGTGTAGGTTTTTCTCTTGAAACTAGACTTTGTCATTTTTCCTATTTGACAAATCTTGCACATAACATGGTCGGCCTTTGAAATACTTAGTAAGCCTCTCACTTTTCTTTTCTTACTTATCTTAACCATATTTTAAAAATTCACATGACATAACAATTTATGCCATAACCAAACATCTTTATTTCTAGCCAATAAACAAGCGGTCTCAATATTGTCAAGATAAAATAGATTACCTTTTGTTTATTAACCAATACCGATCAACTTTCCTTTTCCATTATAGATCATTGACTTTTTTCTCTCAAATGAAACTCAGTGTCTTGTGTTATTCAGTTGTGAAAAACTCAACAGATTATAGTTAAGTCCTTTCACCCAATATGCATTTTTACATCCGATCAGATTATTCAACATGATGGTACCTTTTCCTTCAACTGGGCAATGTGAGCCATTACCCATCCTAACTGATCCACCATTATAATATTCAAAAGTTTCAAACTTTTCTTTATCTCTAGTCATGTGATGATTATAGCCACTATCAATAATCCAGACATCATTTTTGCTAACTTTAGATATGAGTGTTGTTTCAACATACCTTTCTTCTTTGTCTGAATCATCCTTCATAGCAACAAATACTACCTCAATATCTTCATCTAAATCAGTGTTAGAATTTTTAGCTTTGTTCTCAACTAGGTAACACACCTTCTCACCTTTGTCCTTGTATTCTCAGTTATCTCTTCTCTCAGAGTTTCAGTTGCTTCTGTATTCTCGGTCATCATTTCTGTCATACTTCTTTTCATAAGATCAGTCATTGTCTTTTTCATCCTTTCTCTTGTTAGGGCATCTAGCAGCAAAATGTCCAATTTCTTTATAATTAAAACAGACCAATGGTAATTTACCTTTATATCTTCCTTTACCTCTACATAATATCCTAGCCATTAGTGCTTCAAGTTCATCAAGTTCTTTCTCATCACTATCACTATCACTATCACTATCATTTCTTATAGTGTGTTTGTTACTAGATTTTCTTATTTTCAGAGAAAACTTTAATGCATACTCAATAGTAGGTAAGACGCTATTTTCATAGTTGTTCATCTCAAATGAAATAAGTCTACCAATAAAACTATCAAGAGTAACATTTTTATTAGATACTGCTCTCATTTCTTGAATTACAGATACTCTAATAGCATAAACAGGCAGTACAGTTCTCAGAATTTTACTTACAACTATTTCTTCATCAAGTACTCCTCCTACTCCATGGATAGCATTAATAACTTGTTTGATTCTATCAATGTAGTGAGTGATGTTCTCTCCTTATTTCATTCTTAGGTCATCAAACTTTCCTCTTAGGCTTTCATCTTTATCTCTAAGCACATTGGCATCTCCTCCATGTACTAGCTTGAGTTTGTCCCACATTTTCTTTATAGAGGTGCATGATTTCACATCTTCAAATTCAGCATCAGTTAGTGAAGAATCAAGTTCTATCATCATAGAATTGTGTTCATGTTTCTCTCTCAATTGATCAATAGTCAGAGGTCTAGTAGGTGCAACATATTCAACATCCAAGTGTTGTGTAACATCATTTCCAATACCAAATAGATGAAGTCTTATCCTACTTTTCCATGATGCAAATTTGTCCTTGTTCAACTTAGGCACATCCCTTTTACTCATCTTGTGATCTTTAGCTTAAGTCCCTTTAAACTTTTCTTCCCAACACCAAAGCTCTGATACCAATTGTTAGAATAACTTAGAGGGGGGGTGAATCAGTGGCCTTAAAAATAATTCCAAAAGATCCAACAAAATTTTTTTCTCTCAAATATAATACATTCAGTTATCCTACAGTCTCAATTTCATCAAGATGTATGCCATAAATAAATTAACAGATATAAACTGCTCAGTAAGATATACTATTTATCTTTTCTTCACTTTACCGAGTAGTAGCAAATAAAATTAGTGTTAATCGACCAATCCAATTTCAATAATGTGTATAAAAAAATATTAATGCAATGAAACATATACACATTTGACACATAGATTTTAATGTGGAAACCCAATATGGGAAAAACCACCTGGGACTGATAACCCAAAATATTTTCACTCTTCTGAAGTGAGCTTGGTGAAGAGCCAATCCTGTTAAAGCTTACAATACACACTATTAAGTGCGACCTTGCTAGAGGATTTAAAACCAACAATTTGTCTTTTTACCTAGCACTCACTATGCTATCAACAATAAAATATTTTGATACTCTTGAGTATCTCAATACAATAAGGATTTTTGAATCCCACTCAGTTAAGAGATTTTCTAAATCAATGGTTAAACTGATATAGTAAATGATCTATTCAAAATACAATTTTGATTTGCAAATATTCAGATCTTTTTTTAGTCCATTAATACCTCTCTGATCAATATAAACTTCAGCTCCTTTTTCTTTATTTATTTATTCTGCCCGGTGAATGCTCTGTCCTTTGTTGCTTGGTGGCTACAAAATTCCTTGGCTCTATTCTTCAACCTATATGATTAGATATGCATGAAGAATTCTATCTTCACACAAAATATATTCAGCATTCCTCTCTTTGATAATGAATTCCTTGTCTCTTTATGTAGACATGATTAGTCGCTCAATCTCCTTGTTTTTGTTGTAGATCTCTTCTTGATCCATAAAACTTGCCATGCTTTGCTTTATCCCATAAATCTCTCCTTTAGTTTTATTTTTTAAATCTCTCCTTTAGTTTTATTCTATAAATATCTCCTTTAGTTTTATTCTGTAAATCTCTCCTTGAAAACTGTGAATAAAATGTGCTTTAAATATCCTTCCATGCTTTAGTTTAACTAATCATTGATAATAAAACAATCAATCAGTTAATCCCTAAATTGTAGCTCTGCCAGCTAAGAAATTTTGTCATTCTTTAACTCCAGTTTTGCTCGGTCATCAACTCCAGTTATGCTCGGTCATCAACTTCAGTTACTATGGTGCTCATTATACACTTTATCGATAACACTTGCTCGGTTATTTTTATGCTCGATATACACTGTGAACTACTCGGTGTTCACTTTCACTTGGTTTATATAGACATTTTATGTTTTACCGACCACATAAACTTTGTCTCTTCATATCTTCAAGGTTATGATATTATGTGTATGAAAAATCAAACCATATCAAATTGACATCAATGAAAATACAATATATTAACTAATTTAATGTCTTGCATTCACTTTTGTAGCTCGGTGATCATCAAATTATCATCTTCAAACATTCAATCAGTTATAGTTCATCACTTATAGTCCTAAGGTCTCCGTACAGTGGATTCCTAGAATTAAGGATAACTAGGGCTAATTAGGCTATTCTGGACCAGTCAAGTGACTTAAGCTTCAAAATGTACCCAAATGGATTGGCCAAGGCCTAAGTTTCTTCTAAGGTAACTTTATAGCCCCATTGAACACAAAACAATTCTTTTTTTCACTCTACCAATCATACCCCTGCATTCAAACACAAAAAGATCACTGATAAGCACCTAAGCGGATACATTGGACTCGCCTAGGGCTTGTCTTTAAAAATAGCTATAAATCTTCTTAGAGATCCTCCCTCCATATGTACACTATACAAGGGATACTCTTCCATATCCCACAAGTTCGTGATGAAATACATGGTGGGGTTCTATGGGGGAGCCATCTTACCAAAAACTATCCTAATGAACCTAGTAACTAGCTAATTAACAAAAGAATTTACAAAGCTAATCTACTGAACACTAAGAAACTTCGAACCAAAACAAAATGTAGTCTAAATATCCTAACTAAAAGAATCCAACTTGAATTTGAGTGATTCAATCCGTTCAAGAAAACTTGTAAGAAAAAATAACTAACAGTTCACTCAAAACAGTGTACAGAGCAACTTCACCAAGTTTGATTAATTCTCCACATCAACTAACATCGGGAAATGGGCCTCCTCATGGTTTAATATGATTTCCCCATGTTTTTAGGAAGTTACAATAACTACCAAGCCTTAAACATTGAATGGAATCATTTCTTGACAATGTTGTCATGCAACTTTGCAAAGTTGCAAATGTTGTCATGACAACATTTTGACAACTTTTTCAATTTTTCTTCTTAGTGTAAAGATTGAAAAAGGGGTAAGGGTAATATAAGGTAATAAGGTAAGGGGGTTGATTTATTAATTTTTATTTGTGTCAATTTCCTTAACCCTAATTTACACTTAATTGAATTGTATTGATTGTGTATTGCAATTGTGATTAGGGAGAAGATAAGATGCTCCTTTTCTATCCTCAAATGCACAAATGGAAGATCCAAGTTGATCAACCCAAAAGAAGGGTTAATGCACAAATGAATCAACTATTCAGAAAGAGAACAAAGAAGGGGATCTTAAATTCTATTAATTGATTAAATGAATATGTTTAATTACTGTAATTGAAAAGGATAGGAAGAAGAACCAACCTTATAAAATTATAGATCAAAGAATGTTGTTTTCTGAGGTCTGTAGACTGTTTCTGGAAAAGCTGATAGATGATCCCAAACCAGAATGCAGAGATGAACAAAACCCATAAATATTTTCCTAATCCAATGTTTTCTTATGAAAAAGGTTGACCTTAACCCACAAATGTCAACCCTGACCCAATAATGTCGACCCTGACCTGCACAGGTTTGACAGAGAATATGTTTGCACCGTCCGAAAGAAAGTTGAAAAGGGTATCTAGATCTGTGTCTAAATCCACAGTCCTGAACCTGTACCTACAATAAAAAGAGTATTATTTGTTGTGAGGGAGGTTTTTGCCTTAGTAAAACCCCAATTTAGGAATTAACCTTGAAATCAATAAAGTATAGAATGAGAATTGAATCTAACAATGAAGCTATGGTATTCAATAGATATGCAATTATAATTCGAATGTAAGAAAATATGTAAGTATGAAAGCATGGGCTTTAGGAACCATAAACCTCCATGATTGTATGCTTGAAATCCACCTTAAAGAGATGATGAAAGTGTCTTGAGGATGCACAAAGGATCTTGAAGGAAGATCACACCACCTTGATGGCTAGATCTAGGGTTTGAATGACGAATCTTGAATGTTTGCACCTAATCCCTTCAAAGGCTTGGAAGCTTGAATCCTTGATCTTCAATGGAGAACTTGAATTCTTGAGAGGAGGCCTTGAATACCCTGAAATCTTAGAAATGTGTAGAACAATGGATACTTGAACTTTTTGCTTCTTGAAAAAATCTTGATTAGAGTTTTTTGCCCTTGGAAGACTTAGAGAAAATGAGAGAGAGGCTTCCTTTTATATGAAATTAGGGCACAATCTTCTAAGGAGGCTGACATAGGATAATTAAATTCCCAATAAATATTTTACCCCTAGGAGAGGACCTATATTAAATATAATTTAGGAATCACCGCTATGGAACCCGAAACAGCCGACCCAGAAGCGGGAAAATTGAATTTTGGATGACCCCCAGCAGCCGATAGGCTTCCAAATTTGAAAGAGGGACCCTGGTCAGGGTTGAGGTCGACCTTGACCTAGGTCAAGGTTAAGGTCAACCTTGACCCAGGGGGTCAGAACCCCTGGAAAACATGCCAGGTGGGGTAGAAGGTGCCCGGAGAGGCCCAATCAGGGTCCTAATCTGGCACAGAAGCAGGGAATGATGCAGAAATAGGAGGATGATATGATGGAGGTCAAAAACATCCTCTAAGGAGGGTTAAACATTCTTAACATGGAAGTACTTCCATTTTAAGATGATACATTAAGCCCCCACTTTAGCGGGAGTACAGAAATCGAACGTGCTCACGGTAAAGTTAGAGGAAAAAGATCCTGGTGGATTGCAATGAGGTAGAATATCACTAAGTCAGGGATATGAGCCCCCAAACCAAGGATTCTAACTCAAAATACATACATAAAGATATGAAAGTAATGAACAGTCAAACATAGAAAACATATATGACTACATAAGTAAGACAAGAATAACACCATAGATAACATAGCTTCATGATCTAATCCTACTAGCATGAAAGCGAAAGAGAGAAAAGAGAAAGTGATTACCTCACCTAGTAAGATGCCCACCTTACTATGAATCACCAAGGAGGGAGAGCCCCTAATAGGTTCACCTATAAACTATGCTTGTAATTGTAAATGCGTCTTCTGATGAATTTTTGAAAATATTCATAGATCCACATTCTTGTATCACTATGGAATATAAAATGCGTGTCCATTCAAGATTTAGCATATCGTAAAATAATAAAAAGGGTGCATATCTCTTCAAGATTTAGAAACTTATGTGTGTTACCTTCCAAGGATTTAGCAAAATTAAAAAGTAAAAATGTGTGTCTTTTCAAGATTTAGCAACTTGTGTGTGTTACCTTCCAAGGATTTAGCAAACATAAAAGTAAAAAGTGTGTGTCTCTTCAGGATTTAGCAACTTGTGTGCATTACCTTCCAAGGATTTAGCATGCTACAAAATGTAAATAAATGCAAACTATAGTACAAGGGAGACCCTATATATGCCCCCCTCCTTATCATGGCTACCTACTAGGCAGGATAAGGAAGAGGAAGAGGATACCTACTTCACAAGGTAAGGAGATATCCTTCTTTACAATAATGTACACCATATTCTTAGTGAAGAGTATTGACCCTTACATCTAAGAACATAGATAATCATGAAAGGGATATGTCACTTATGGAAAAAGGATCCTCAAAGAGGAAGAGATCTTATCAACAAGAGCCCTACCAGAGAGGAGTGCTTAGGATAAAATGTCATCTTCAAAAAGCAAGAGGGACCCAAGATTCAACC
>MU226018.1:663636-676489 GCA_018584345.1 Thuja plicata
CCTTTTCTATCCTCAAATGCACAAATGGAAGATCCAAGTTGATCAACTCAAAAGAAGGGTTAATGCACAAATGAATCAACTATTCAGAAAGAGAACAAAGAAGGGGATCTTAAATTCTGTTAATTGATTAAATGAATATGCTTAATTATAGTAATTGAAAAGGGTAGGAAGAAGAACCAACCTTATAAAATTGCAGATCAAAGAACGTTGTTTTCTGAGGTCTGTAGACTATTTTTGGAAAAGTTGACAGATGATCCCAAACTGGAATGCAGAGATGAACAAAACAGAAAAATATTTTCCCGATCCGATGTCATCTTATGAAAAAGGTTGACCTTGACCCACAAATGTCAACCTTGACCCAATAATTTTGACCCTGACCTACATAGGTCTGACAGAGAATCTATTTGTGTCGTCTGAAAGAAAGCCAAAAAGGGTATCCAGATCTGTGTCCAAATCCACAGTCCCGAACCTGTACCTACAAGAAAAAGAGGATTGTTTGTTTTGGGGGAGGGGTTTGCCTTAGTCAAACCCCAATTTAGGAATTAACCTTGAAATCAATAAAGTATAGAATGCTAGCAAGTAGTAGAATTGAATCTAATAATGAAGCTATGATATTCAATAGATATGCAATTATAATTCGAATGTAAGAAAATATGTAAGTATGAAAGCATGGGCTTTAGGAACCATAAACCTCCATGATTTTATGCTTGAAATCCACCTTAAAGAGATGATGAAAGTGTCATGAGGATGCACAAAGGATCTTGAAGGAAGATCACACCACCTTGATGGCTAGATCTAGGGTTTGAATGATGAATCTTGAATGTTTGCAACTAATCCCTTCAAAGGCTTGGAAGCTTGAATCCTTGATCTTCAATGGAGAACTTGAATGCTTGAGAGGAGGCCTTGAACACCTTGAAATCTTGGAAACATGTAGAACAATGGATACTTGAACTTTTTGCTTCTTGACAAAATCTTGATTAGAGCTTTTTTCCCTTGGAAGACTTAGAGAAAATGAGAGAGAGAGGCTTCCTTTTATATGAAATTAGGACACAATCTTATAAGGAGGCTGATATAGGATAATTAAATTCCCATTAAAGCTTTTACCCATAGGAGAGGACCTATATTAAATATAATTTAGGAATCACCGCTTCGGAACCTAAAACAGCTGATCCCAAAGTGGGAAAATTGAATTTTGGATTACCCCCGGCAACCGACAGGCTTCCAGATTTGAAAGGGGGACCCTAGTTAGGGTTGAGGTTGAC
Source organism: Thuja plicata (assembly GCA_018584345.1). NCBI lineage: Eukaryota > Viridiplantae > Streptophyta > Pinopsida > Cupressales > Cupressaceae > Thuja > Thuja plicata. The sequence continues at coordinate 664,899 of MU226018.1, forward strand.
CGTAACCCAGGGGGTCAGAACCCCTGGAAAACATGCCAGGTGGGTTAGAAGATGCTCGGAGAGGCCCAATTAGGGTCTTAATCTGGCACAAAAGTAGGGAATGATGCAGAAATAGGAGGATGATATGACGGAGGTCAAAAACATCCCCTAAGGAGGGCTAAACATTCTTAACATAGAATTGCTACCATTTTAAGACTATAGACTTAGTTTTATGACCTCAAACATATATCAAATGATGTAAAAAAAACATAGAGGCCACTTAGGCTCAAATACAAGCTTTCCTAATCCTTTTAGGCTTTTAGACCCAAATTCCCAACTTTAGGCTTTCAAAAGCACTAAACTCTAACATAACCAAAAACAAATAGAATGGATTTATCCTAGTCTAATCCATCTAGACACTAACTCACAAGACCTCCTAAGGCCTAAAAAAAACTCTCCTAACCTGGCTAGGGTCAGTACAAGCCACAACAAAAACTAAGAACTAGGAGATAACCTAGGTGCTCCTGCACCATTCTCCCAAACAAAAATATTTCAACCCACCCTTGGATTGATCAAGTTGGAGTCTATCCCCAACTTCTTTAAATCTACTTCTTTGATCCAAGTAGCCTCTTAATCTCCTTGCTATTCTACTTTACCATGTGCTCCTCGTAAGTCTTTTGTTTAGTCAGTTTGTAGACCCTTGAATCAAGTACCTTTTCTGCCTTCTTTTGTGGTGTATGGGGTAATTGTAGGTCCTCCACTTCTTGGATGAATTTAGTCAGATTCTTATCAGGACTAGGAGTAGGGCCCTTGTAAAGGACTAGATCTTCAACATTTAAGACCAGAGACAATCCAATATCCTTAGGGATTTCAACTTTGTAAGCATTGATTCCATATTTGGCCATAATAGTGAAAGGTCCTAATCTCCTCATCTGTAGCTTATTTGGCACTCCCTTCTATAAAATTTCCTTGTTCAAATGGACCATTACAAGATCCCCTACCTAAAAATTGTACATCTTTCTTTCATCCACCTTCTACTTTATCTTTGTAGTGTTCTTTGTCAATGTCTTTCTCACTTATTCATGTACTTCTTTCATGGAGTGTGAAAAGTATTTTGCATAGCCACTCCCTTTGGCTCCATCCTTTAACTCTCTAAGTTAAAATATCCCTCTAGGATGTCCCCCATAAACAAATTCAAATGTACTCCTTCCAGCTATCTTGTTGACTGTGTCATTATAAGCATATTCTTCCTGCTCCAAAAGTTGTTCTTAAGCTTGACCACATTCTTTAGTGAGACACCTCAGTAGGTTCCCCAAACTCCTATTCACTACCTCAGTTTAACCATCTATTTGAGGGTGATAAGTAGACCCAAAGGACAGATTGGTTCCCAATTTTTTCCATAGTGTCTTCCAAAAGTGACTCATAAATTTGGAGTCTCTGTCTGAAACTATACTCAAGGGTAACTCATGGATTCCCACCACTTCTTTGAAAAATAGATGTGCAAGCTGACAAGAATCATGAATCATCTTACAAGGGAAAAAATGTGCCATTTTTCTAAATCTATCTACTTTGACAAATATACTATCAAATCCTTGTTTTGTCCTTGGCAATCCTACCACAAAGTCCATGCTCAAACATTCCCATGGTGTACTTGGGACGTGGAGAGGTTGATAAAGGCATGCAATGGAGGATGTTCCTTTGGATTTTTGACACACTACACAACACTCCACATACTTTCTAATGTCCAGATTCATTCTTGGCAAAAAATAAAACCTTTGCACTAACTCTTGAGTCTTGTTGACTCCAAAGTGACCACTAAGTGCCCCATTATGCTTTTCTTGAATCAAATTTTCCCTAATTTATCCCTTAGGGTCACTCAACTGACTACCCTTAAACAAAAAGTCACTCTACATTGTATAGTCAAAAAAATCACCATGGAAATTATTCTTATGTTCTTTACATACCTTATATATCTCTACAAATTCTTCATCCTCTGCATACAAGTCCTTAAAATGTTCAATGCCTATGCTCTGCAATTGCACTTCTTGCAATGTCAAAAGTCTCCTAGGAGCTTAGTGTATCATCTACTTTGTTTTACAGTCCCTTCTTATGCTTGATATTGAAGGTGTAAGCTTGCAAGTATTCCACTAAGCTTGTCTTGGGAGTTCAAAAAGCTAAGAGCCTGACTTTCTAAATACACCAAAAATTCTTTGGGAAGAAATTATTGCCTCCATTTCCTTAAATCTTGGAATAGAGAATCATCTCTAAGTCATATGAATATTAATTCCTCTTTGAATCAATGATCTTCTCACTGTGAAAAGCCACTGGCCTCCCATCTTGGCTCAAAATAGCCCCTATAGCAACATTGCTAGCATCACACTCAACTATGAAGAGTTTCTCAAAACTTGGAAGAGTTAAGATAGGTTGAGTGGCAATATTTTTCTTCAACAATTCAAATCCCTGGTTAGCTTGTTCATTCCACACAAACTTTATTTCCATTCCCCCTTTTATGGTATCTAACATGGGAGCACATATAGTACTAAACTACTTGATGAATTTTCTATAGTATTGAGCTAAGCCATGAAAGCTTCTCATCTTTATTGTAGTTTTGGGGGTAGGCTAGTTGATGATGGCTTCTACCTTTCTTGGATCCATCTTAAGATTCCCTTGAGACAACACAAAAACAAGATACACTAGTTCCTACCTCAATAAATCACACTTATCCAGATTTATCATTAGCTTTTCTTCATGCAGTTTCTTAAATACAATTTGCAAATGCCTTAAATGTTCTTCTTTAGTCTTACTAAAGATTAAGATATCATCCAGATATACTACAACAAATTTACCAATGTAGCCTTTTAGAACTCTTTTCATAAACCTCATGAATGTGGATGGGGCATTTGATAGTCCAAATGGCATTACAAGCCACTCATACAAAACTTATGTGGTTTTGGAGGAAGTCTTCCATTCATCTCTCTCCTTGACCCTAATTTGATGATAACCACTCTTTAGGTCAATCTTAGTAAAGTACTTTGCCTCTCCTAAACAGTCTGTTAGGTCTTCTATCCTTGGGATAGGGAATCTATACCTAATGGTGATCATATTGATGGCTCTAGAATCAGTGCATAACCTCCAATTTCCCCCCTTTTTGTGTGCTAGGATAGTGGGAACAACACATGGGCTTATACTTTTCCTAATGAGGCCTTAGTTTAGGAGTTCTTGGATTTGTTTGGCAATCTCCTCATTTTTTTGAGGGGTCATCTTATAAGCAGCTTTATTAGGAAGGGTGGATCTGGGAATAAAATCTATTTGGTGTCTAATAGATCTTTTAGGGGGTAGGGTAGATTGTTTTGCATCACTTACAATGTCTTTGTATTCCTTTAACCTTCTTACACTTCTATAGGAATCTTTGTCTTTTTTACTGTCTTCTCTGCATCTTCTTCCTTTGGCTTCAAAACCAATGCATGGACTAATCCCTCTCCTTCTTCTAGTCCTTCTAGGAACTCTTTTTCACTTACCAAAAGAACATTAGGGCCTATGGACTTCACTTCTCCTTCTTCTAATAGTGACTAGATTTTGAAATTCATGCCTTCTTTCTTGAAATAATATGCATTTTTGGCTCCATCATGCATGGCTTGTCTGTCAAATTTCCATGGCCTTCCTAGTAATAGGTGACATGCATCCATTGGTAGTACATCACATAGTACCCTATCTTTGTACCTTCCAATAGAGAATTCCACCCATGCTTGTTCATTCACAAGGACATGGTGTCCCTTGTTCAACCAAGTAACCTTGTATGGATTGCTATGTGGAATCCTCTTCATTTTCAATTTTCTAACTGCCTCCTCTGATGCAATATTGTTAGTTAACCCTGATTCAATGATGATTTTTATATACTTTACCCATAATTTTTCACTTCACTCTGAATAGTGATCTTCTCTGGCTTGGTTCTTCTCTCACTGGTTCTTTAATTAATGTCCTTCTTATCATTAAATTTTCTCACTCTTTTAACTCTAAGGGTACTTCAGGGTTTTTTTTACCACCACTAGATTCTTCTTGAACAAAATTGACTCTCTTGTCTCTCCCTTGGGAAGTAGAGCCTTTCTCTGGACACCTATAGGTAGGGTGTCCCATTTGGTTGCAATGAGCACTTCATTGTTGAAAAATAGGAACCTCTTCCTTGGCTATTGTTCCTTCCTCTCCAATTACTATTAGAGCCTCTTCCTCTATTGGATCCTCCTCTATTATAGCTTCCCTCTTGTTGTTCAATCAATTTAGTCTCTCCTTGAGTCTTTGGTTCTGAACTTCTACCACCATATCATCCTCTTTGGCCTTTTCCATCTCTTCCCCTTCCTTTGCCTCTAGTATTGCTTGAGTCTTCTTTCTTTTTCAACTTTTCTTCCACCTTAACTACAATTTGGTTGCACCTTTGTACTATGGTAGGGGTTAGTAGACTCATATCATCTTGAATAGTCTGCTTTAAACCATTCAGATATCTAGATACCTTCACACTTTCATCTTCTGTGACTCTTGACCTCATGCACAACCTTTGAAACTCCTTAGTGTAAGATTTAACATCCAATCATTTTTGTCTTAGACTTTGTCTTTTCTTATGTAACTGAGTTTCATAGTCTTCTTGCACATATTCCTCTCTAATTTTAGCTACCATATCTTCCCAAGTGGAAATGGGTTTCTTTCCTTCTTTATCCCTCTCATCTTGGATGAACTTCCACCAAGTGAGTGTAGAACCTCTAAGTCTTTCTTTTTCTACTTTTACTTTTTGGGCTTATTTTATCCCATCACATTCAAAATGGTTTTGAAGTCCTTCAATCTAGTCTAGGACTCCTTTTGGCTCCATTTTCCCACTAAAGATTGGGATTCCCTCCAATGCCTTTCAAGTTAAGGCTTTCAAGGCTTTCAAGAATGGTTCTTTAGTGAGGATAGGGTCTGGTTCAGGGGCCTCATCATCTATTTCTATCTCTTTACTCTTGCCTTAAACTTTTTCCTTGACTTCCTCAGTCTTCTCTTCCACTTGATCCAATTTTTGCTCTAATTGGGCCAATCTATCTCTGAGAAACTTATTCTCTTCTTCTTTCTCATCCACTTTCTTTGCAAGTTCTATAGTGGTCACCATTTTAAACTCTCCTACTAACTCTTCAAGTTGAAACATTCACCACAAGCCTAATCTTGTAGGCTTTGATACCTATCAAATAGAGACTCCCTTAGTGTGCTTGCACAAACTCACTAGGACCTTAAGTGTTCCTAGTATTCCCAAGACCCTATTATTTCTTCTAGGATCTTCCAAGTCCTTACTTATCTATTTTAGGGCCTCTTCAATACCCCTCTAAGAGATGGCAACCATTGTGCTTCACTAGGGGTGACTACCAACAAGTCTTCCTTCACTTCTTTGCTCTTTCTTGGATTCTTCCGAGTATATTTTTGACTCCTCTCCTTAGAAAGTGTTTATAGGGGTTGTAATTAATTATAGACACCTTCTTGGACCTCATTCAATCCCATGAGGATAGGTTATCAATACTTTCTTAAATTATTTCCAAACTCTTATGGAAACTTGTCTTTTAGGCCTAATTCTCTACTAGCCCTATTTGACTAGTTTCTCCCACTTCTTTCAAAAATTTCACAAATAACCCCAAAAATAAATCTGATATTCAGATACCCTTTTCTAAAACATGAAATATTTTGTAGGTCTTATAGTCCCAAGGTCTCTGTACAGTGGATTCCTATAATTAAGGACAAATAGGGCTAATTGGGCTATTCTAGACTAGTCAAGTGACTTATGCTTCACAATGTACCCAAATGGATTGGGAAAGGCCTAATTTTCTTCAGAGGTAACTTTATAACCCCACTGAACACAAAACCATTCTTGGTTTCACTCTTCCAATCATACCCTTGCATTCAAACACAAAATGATCACTGACAAGCACCTAACCGAATACACTGGACTTGCCTATGGATTGTCTTTAAAAATAGCTAAAAATCTTCTCAGAGATCCTCCCTCCATATATATACTATAAAAGGTCTCCCCTTTGATATCCCACAAGTTCATGATGAAATGCACAGTGGGGTTCTATGGGGGAGCCATTTTACCAAAAATTGTCCTGATAAAACCAATAACTAGCTAATTAACAAAAGAATTTACAAAACTACTCTATTGAACACTAAGAAACTTCAAACCAAAAAAAAATGCATTATAAATATCCTAACTAAAATAATCCAACTATAAATTGAGTGATTCAATCCATTCAAGAACACTTGTAAGCAAAAACAACTAACAGTTCACTCAAAATAGTGTACAGAGAAACTTCACCATATTTGAATTACTTCTCCACATCAGCTAACATCAGGAAATGGGCCTCCTCATGTTTTAATATTCTTTCCCCATGTTTTTAGTTAGTTATAATAACAACCAAGCCCCAAAAATTGAATGGAATCATTTCTTGACAATGTTGTCATGCAACTTTGCAAAGTTGCAAATGTTGTCATGACAACATTTTGACAACTTTTTTCAAATTTGCTTCTAACATTAGTTTTATGACCTCAAACCTATATCAAATGATGTAAAAACACCATAGAGGCTATTTAGGCTCAAATACAATATTTCCTAATCCTTTTAGTCTTTTAGACCCAAATTCCCAACTTTATGCTTTCAAAAGCACTAAACTCTAACATAACCAAAAACAACTAGAATGGATTGATCCTAGTCTAATCCATCTAGACACTAACTCACAAGACCTCTTAAGGCCTAAAAAAATCCTCTCCTGACCTGGCTAGGGTCGGTGCAAGCCACAAAAAAACTAAGAACTAGGAGATAACCTAGGTGCTTTTGCACTGAAGAGGTCGCCTACAATGAAAATTACCAAAAAAGACTCTTCACTAGGAGTCTTGGAGACCCTGATTTGGAGTGGTTCATGGCACTCCCTCATGGTTCTATATAATTTTTCTCTGATCTCACAGAAAAATTTGTTGGAAAATATTCCTACAACATTGAACATCAAGCATCATTGAGTGACCTATGTAATACCAAGCAAAAGAATGGGGAAACCTTTTCTAGATTCTTACAACGATGGAGACACATTATGAATCGTATGTCTTGAAAAATATGTGATAATAATTTGATCAATATCTTCACTAGAATTATGGTATTCAAAATGTCATTCCAAGTGAAAATGGATTCTCCTAACACTTTCGAAGCTCTTGTTAAAAAGGGGAAAATTATTGAAGATGGAATTTTGCAAAAAGGTGTCATTAAACATTATACCCTTTTAGCTAACAATGATAAAATGAAAGTTTGGAGTAAGAAAAAAGGATTTCTCAATGATGGAGTGAAAATTGCCAGACATGTCCAAAATTTCCAGGCATCTAATCAAAACAACAACAATAATCAAAACAATTGCAATAATAATCAGAACAACAACAATAACAATTAGAACAATTTGTCACAACAACAATCTAAACAACAACCTCACAATCAGTCCTATTTGTTCCCTCACAATAGTAAAACAACAAAAAAAAAAAAATAACAATAATACGAGACAATGCCGACAATTCACTTCTCTCACAGAACCGTTGGATGTGGTCTTTTGACGATTAGTGGATCAAGGCATGATGGTATATCCTAACATTCGATCATTTGACAAAAATCAACCCAAACCTTCTTGGTATAAAGACAATGAATATTGTGAATATCATTGCATCAAAGGGCATGATACCAAGAAGTGCATGAAATTGAGACACTTTGTTCAAGACCTCATAGATGACAAAAAAATTGATGTTGAAGGATAAACCCATCATCATCCAATGCAAAACTAAAAGTCTACAATGAACCTTTTTTAAACACAATCAAAACAATGCTATTCCTTATGACTATTCCATGAGTACCATCACAGGAAATGATCCCACATGCGAAATTCTAGAGGAAAATGATATCATTGGTTTTGATTCTCTTTGTTGATGTATCGAAGAATCTGAGAATCACACAAACACCCTTACACTTAAAGGTTTCATTTGTAATGCTACTACCTGAAGACCAAGAGTTACTGTCTAGGTTTCCAATAACCCATCAAATTCTACAAATCCACCACCTACACCATCAACAGCTACACAACCTACTTCACACTATGAATTATTGTCCCAGTTAGGAAAAATAGCTACACAGATATCTATCCTTGTGCTTATGCGAATATCCCCCATCCATAAAGAAGTCCTTGAAAATTCTCTTAATGAGTCTCGTGTCCCTGAAAAAATTAACACATCCCAATTCCAAGCTATGATTGGAAATTTATCCCCACAAGAGCATTTGGTCTTCACTGAAAAAGATTTCTAAGGCCCAGACCTCCATCATTGTAAATCCATTCACATTGAGGCCAAAATCTACTCCAATAAAACCAAACGGGTCCTTATAGATGGTGGATCTAGCCTCAATTTGTGTGCATTGAAAATGATCAAAAATATCAGTCTTCCTAAAGGCCTTCTTGATGTAAATAAAAGAATCACAATAAAATCTTATGATGATATAGAAATGGAGAGCAAGGGTTTGATAACACTCCCTTTACAAGTGGGACCAACCCTCCTTTACAAGTGGGACCAACCCTGATTGAAACTGTTTGTCATGTGCTTGATCTAGATCTTCCATATAACATCTTATTGGGATGACCATGGATACATGCTATTAAAGGTGTACCTTCTACATGCCATCATTTCATAAATTTCCCACATCATGGTAGAGAAATCACTATTCTTGGAGATCTTGGGCACTTCCAGTATTGAAAAATATTAGAAGGTAGATAGTCAAATTATTGTCCTCTAAATGAATTTTCCCGACCTATTGAAAAGGAGAATCTTATCCCACCAAAGAGTACCAAAAGCACATTTGAAAATCCTCTAGAACAATCCAAAGGAAAAGATAAAATCATTGAAGACAAGACCTCTGAGCCCAAGAAGAAAACAACGTTCACATATCAAGGCCCAGGGGAATATAAGTTTGAAAGTGCTATGTGCATTGGACAACTCCCCCTATCCCCAAAGTCCTATGTAAAACCATCACTGCTGACTCCTTTAGGAAACAAAGACATCATGAAATGAAAAATGACTACTTTTTAACATTGGGGATCCTTATATGATGAACATATGGAGTCCAATTACCTATATTGGCTTTACAAAGAAGAAGAAGAAAAACCAGTGACCTTCCCTAAGGACAAATATATCAAAGCTACTCTCATTGTTTAAAGCATGGGGTATCATGGTACAAGTCTTGGAGAAAAATAAACAGGAAGAAGAACACTCATTATGGAAAAAATATATTCATGAGGTAAAGGATTGGGATCCTTAGAACCTAAGACTAACTTTGCTAAAGACTATTGTTTAGTTGAATCTTATTCAGACACTGAAGAAGAATTATTTAAAGTACCTTTCCAATATATTTAAGATGACCTCAATGACTTTTCCCATGTTCTTACCATCTCTAGAGTCAACCTTTCATCCCCTAGCCTTCCCCTCAAAAACCCTGAACTAATCAATTGCGATCAACAAGATTCACTACCATCCTTAGACGTATGTGATTTGAATGAGGCAGTATTATCTCTCTTTGGACTTAAGAATATCCAAGAATACAAGCATCAGATCCACTATAATGAACAAGCCTACTTCGGTAGCTAGGTCAACGCTCTTAGTTACAAAAGAGAAAATAAAAATAAAAATAAAAAAGAAGATAAAAAATCCCCTAGTGAAAACCTTTCGCATGCACCTTCAAATGAAAAAACAAGAGAAAGAAAGGACGCATCCTCTAGTGAAAACCATTCTGAGGTGCTAGAGGAGGGAGTTGTTGACCTGCCATTCATATCATTGTAGTCAGAAAAATCCTCCATCCTAATAGAAGACACAATATTAGTCAACCTTGGCACATAAGAAGATCCAAAGGTCACATATATTGTTGCATCACTTAATGATCAAGAACAGAAAGCTATGTCTGAATTCCTCAAGAAGCAACAAGTCAACTTTGCCTAAACTTACAAGAACATTCATGGGTTAGATAAAAATTTAGTTTTACACTGACACAAGGAGGGATGGACAACAGGGGCCCAAGGCACTCCCATCTATCCAAACCAACTTGCAAAACAACTCAGAAGAAACAACACAAAAAGGAAGAAAAGAAACAATAGATCTTTATATTATTTCAACAAACTTATTACATGTCAAGTTGTAAGTCCTTCCCAGTTTTGGCTATATACATTCAGATCTTTACAAGATAATATTCTTATATGCGAGGTCACAGAACTACCATCTGAATCTTCTAACACTATCTTCTATCCCCAAATTGATGCCCCAAAATCACTACCTAAATCTAAGAACTATATATATATAGATATATATATATATACATATATATATATACTAGAGTCCACCAAAGAGGTCGGCACTCAGATCCTAAAAATCCAACATAGGAAACAAAAAAATACCCAGATTTAGCTCCACACATATCCCAATGAGAGCTCCCAACATTAATCATGCTACATAAATTAAATGTCAAAGTCAGCTTGAAGATCCAACATAAAAATACACAACCCGGTAAGAAAGTGAATCGAGCACAGAAACCAGATGGTGAAAACCCAACGAGTAGAAAAATAATCACCAAGACCCATCGGTAAAGAAAGAAAGAAACAAGTAACAGACCCTAGGCAAAGAACAAATAAGTCTTCAACCAAGTGAACAAAAGCAGTTACCGAGCAGCCTCCAACAAGCTACCGAACCAAAGCAGACATATTTGTGGTTGATTAGGATTTCCAAAGAACCCAAGATGCTCCTGAATCAGACACTTGGGGTTAAAATAAATTATTCTCTGAATCATGTGTTAGGTCCAACCTGAATTAAATCCAACTCAGATTGAGAAATCTAATTTGAGTCCTCAATCGGTCTGTTCTTCCATTTTGTCAGATACTCCATGTAACTCTTTCCTCTTGTACTTCTGCCAATTCTGTGTTTCAAAATCTATTCAACTTCTTCTATTTTCTTCTTAGGATAATCATTCGGTATTTTTACTTCTTCATCAGGTTCATGATACTCATACAAATCTAAAATGTTGAATATAGGTGATATATCCATCTCCTCGGGTAATTATACCTCATAATCATTTCCACTATCAAATATTCTCAATATCTTGCAAGGACCAAATTTCTTCATCTTCAATTTACCATATGTTCCAATAGGAAATCTGTCTTGCTTCAAATGAAGCATAACTGCATCACAAACTTCAAAATTCTTATGTATTCTTGATCTATCTGTAATATCCTTGTATTTTTTATTACGTTTCTCCAACTTTTGTTTTACATCTTCATGCAATGTCTTCAGATACTCAACAAATTTTTCTGCTTCATCACTTCTCTTCTCTTCTCCAACAATATCTCTCAAGTCTGATATACCTCTTGTACACACAAAATAGTGCACTTCTATGAATCCTTACATGCAAGAAAATTCAAGAATGAGCCCTCACAAATCGATCCATAGCTCTCTATGCATGGAGTTGCAAGATTTGTAAAATTGCTCTCAACTAGAGCTATAAACTTATGACCTTGCCAATAAACCACACAACGAGAGATTCA
>MU226018.1:690098-709846 GCA_018584345.1 Thuja plicata
TTAAGATCTACTTTGTTTGAAGCTTTCAACAACACTGTTAAGTGTGCACTTTGTTAAGAGATTTACAAAGGACAGTTAAGTCCACCTTCTACAAAAGGATTTTAGATGTGATGCACTTGTTAGAATGTAACTACATAGATCTTTGATCTGATGGAATATGCAATCTTCAATTGCTTGATAAAAAATCCTCTAAAGCTCCAAAAATACTATTAATCATCCTTCCATGATTGAGTATTACCTTTATCTGCTCATCGGTAGCCTCTGTGTGTTCTTGATAACTTATGTATTATGTTTCTGATCTTTGCATGAATTATGCCTTCTACTCCTTAGATGCTCTTTGTGGCTATCAATTATAAAGTATTCATGTACTCACAATTGAGTATGAACGTCTATTTATACTAGCCTAGGTTCAATTCTTGATTCATGCATTCGCAAGTTAACTCTAGATTCAAGATATACAACTTGATCTTGATCTGTAGTTAGATATGCTTTAGATCCATTAGGATGCTTTAAAGCATTTACATAAAGCTTGCATGACCATAAAAAACAAAAAAAAAAAAAACAATTCTATAAAATAGAATAACTTTGCTTTATCTACCATGTATAAATCAGATCCACAATTTGCAGCTTTTCTGACGGTCGGTGTTCTTGGTCGTCGGTGTTCCTTTCTTTGAACATGTTGTTGGGTATGCTTGTCTGTTCCTATCGGGTTGTTCTGGAAACTGTGTCACCGGTGATGCTTGTCTTCATCGGTGATGCTTGTCAAATTTATACTTAGATTTTTCTCAAAAATCTTTGTTCTGTCAGGTATGTTTGCATTTTACTGGTACTGCTTGTGGTTCACCGGTGATGCTTGTTGTCTATTGGTAATGCTTTTTGTCTGTGTTTTTCTTTGAGTATACTAATGGCAAAATAATGTCAACACAATTGTTTGTAGATGGGCACATAGGGCATATGTAAGCTTTTCCATCTTTGTCAAATCCATGTTGGGTCCTTGATCATAGGTAGTAATGGTTGCATTAATCTGTTTAATGTTCTCATCCATAACTGCTAAGGCAGGCGCAAGTGCATTTTGAATCATTGGTTCTGTAACCTATTTGGGAGGAACTAGAGTTACCTTTGATGTAGGCACCGTTGAAGGATACATATCTCTATCCAAAAATACCTGCTCAAATTCTTTCTGAGTCTCTTCACAAACCAGATCATACTCCTTATTCATGATATGGGGAACTCTTGTTTTGGTTCTTAGGTGTGGCTTTACTAAATCCAACATAATGGCTTTCTCATCATGCAAGTACACCAGGAGAAGACTGTCCAATGTTTCTTCTCTTATCCTCATATCCTCTTCAATTTCTTGCCTCTTTAATACATCAACTATGTTCCATACCTTGTTTGGTATGACTGTTTTGAGTTCTAGTACTGTCCTTTTGAACTTAATCATGTGGAAAATTATCATAGAATGAATTTCTGATTTGTCTATCTCTTGATACTTATCATAGACATTCTTGATAGATTCTAGTCTGCCTTCATTAACAATTCTATACTTTATGACTATTAGACTAGGTCTAAATACTACCTCTGGAGGGGCTTGTGTGTTCTTTATCTTGCTCCTTGTGGTCCTTGAGGATGGATGACTTGTAGGAACTTGCTTCTTCCTTCTAGTCAACTTGTTGGGTACAGGAGGTGGAGAAGATTATAGATCAATGGTGGTTGATGGCACAGATGTGTCTTCATTTGATTTCTTCTTCTTGTTACGTATATCATTAGATTTTCCTATTTTTACTTCAGTGGGAGTTTTCTCAAGTTCTTTGGCAATATTAGCTTCCCTAGCTCTGTCTAGGTCTTCTTGTGTAACACCATGAACTTTTAAGATATTTGAGGTAATCCTTGATTCCTTCCTTTTGTTGGTAGCACTGTATAAGACAGAATCAACTTGATTTGTCTTTTATCTGTAAGTACCCCACCTAGGTTCATTAGGATCATTGGGATAACATAGGAGGACTTGCGCATAAACTTACAAAACATGTTCTTCTACTTCATAACCGAGAGGGTGAATCCATTTTGTTCTAGGTTCAACTGCCTCCATGTAGGTACAATCAGTTTCCACCATGAAGCATATAGTATCTTTGTATTTCTAAACTATTTTCTCAGTTATCCTAAACCTCTTCTACATCTTGATCCTGAATGTTTTGATATCCATGTCCATAGTATCTTTTGCACTACTTTCTGATGTAGCTTTTAGTGATATCTGAGACATAGTAGGTTTACTCCTATCTAGGTAAAGATTCACAACTTTACCAACAACATGGAAGTACAGGTAGATGATCAAAGAGCCAAACCTGAATATCTTTCTCTTGTCATGTTTAATAGCCTTGATTTTCTCCATCAGTTGTGCGCGCAATAGTTCACAGAGATTGTACTGAGTGTTATCTCTTAATATCCTTATTGCTACCAGAACTGTTGCTGCGGACACACTATTTAGTTGGCTTGCCTACTGAAACTTGTATCCAAGTATCATAGTGAGTAATTTGATGTCATTTTCCTCAATAGGATTGACATTCATGTCATGCCTATCACTTCTAGATAAGAAAACTTGTTCAACCTGCTTCTTAATATCCTTTCCTGTAGGAAGAACTGGTCCAGCCTTAGGAAGTCCAGTCATTTCATGGATTAGGTCTACAGTGATATGGACAGGAACCTCACCAATCCAATATAGGTCATCATGTATCCTGCTCAATATTATCTTCACCCATTCTGGCTCATAGAACTCGTGTGCATTGGAATACTCAAAGATAGGGTTATTAGTGAGATGCACATATTCATCCTTTAATGAGTAGTCTATTTTCATCATTGAACCCATAAGAGTAGCTATTCTATTGTCTCCAACTATTTCCTTCTTGCAGTAGATGTACCCGCAAATGTCTTCCACTTGCATGACTCCTAGAGAAGTCTTAGAGAATGCTCCTTCAACATCATCTAATATAGACTTGAATGGATGCTTCTTAAAGATAAACCTCTTCATTTCAACAATATCAAATACAACTGGGGTTTCCATACTTAATTGCAATTTGATTATGTAGGGTTCCACGATAAATTGAAATGATGTGACTGCTAGGTTTTGGTTTCAACTTGCAATCTATTTACCAACTAATAAAATTGATACCTTTGATTTCTTTTGATGCTTAGTGCTTCTATCCTTTGAAAATTTTTGATCTCAGATGTAAACAATGAGAATAATCAATCAATCCACTGATTTATATAAATTTTTTCTGCATTTAATGTCGTAAGTGCTTTTACTGAGACTTTCAAACTTTATTCAGAATGATATATGGACAATGCGTGAATGTATACTACATTCTTTTATTATCATTGACATGAATCCAAAGGCGCATACTCGGAGGTGAGTATACCATCCACGCAGGGGTTCAGAGCTAGAATAGCTCCCCCTAAGACCATGAGGGTCAACTATCCAGAAGTAGAAGGTGCGTCCACTAAGGATGCATCCACTACATTGATCTCTTCATTATCCTTCTTTACTTCAACCCATATTTTATTAGAGTTAGCTTTGGCTTCCACAAACTTAACTTCTCCTAATTCTTCAAACAAAGACTTTTTAGGATTCTCTTGTCCTTGTGTTCTTGACCTGCAAAACCTTGAGATGTGTCCATCTTTTTCACATGAGTGACAAATGATAGGAGGTCTAATTTTTTTATTCATCATGCTTCACTACTTGGTTGTGTGTCCATTGTAATTACACATTTGATATGTAATGTTCTACAAGTTTCTTTGAGTTTGGTTTCTCTGATTGTATTGAGTCTGATTCCTTTGGTTCAGTTATGACTGATTCGTTTGATTTGTCCTCCAACGAATAGACCTATGACCAAACTTATTACAGGAGTAATACAAACCATTGAAGGGTCTTACATCCTTACAATCTCTTGCCAAGTGTCCATGCTTGTTAACGGCATAGCAAGTATGGTTGACTGCCTTGTGCTTATCTTTTGGTGGTTCTTCTTTAGTCTCTTCATGATTCTAAGTTTTCTTTTCTTCTGTAGATTCTATTTGAGATTTCTTTCTTTCTTGTAATGAATTGATCTCAATTTTATCTATATTGTATCCCATACGAGTGGTGTCACCTTTTATCTTTTGTGCATAAAGCTGTGATTTAATTAAATTATAACTTGTGTGAAGTTTATCAATGTTGTCTTTTGGTCCTGATAATTCAGATTCAATCTTATTCTTGATGTTTTCCAATTCCAAGATTTTCATATTGGCTTGCATGAGTTCTTCATCTAACTGTTTATTTTCTTTGTTCTTCTCTTCCATAGCCATTAGTCTATCAGTTAACTGATCATTCAATTCTTCTATCTTATCCTTTAAAGATAAGTTTTCTTCATTTAGTTTCTTGACCATTTTCCCAAAATTATTTGTAGAGCAATTTTTCAAATCTTTTCTTAAGCTTTGTATAAGCATTTGTGAGCCATCAAATTTTAGTTTAAGTTCCTCATTTTATTTCTCAGATCTGTCTAGATCTTCAAGGGTTGCTTCAAGATTCTTTTTCAGATGTTTTGCTTCTACTAAATCCATCATCTCCTCAAGTGGTTAAACTTTCTTTTAGAGGACAAGATCTCTTATACCAATTGTTGGGAACACTGAGAGGGGGGGTGAATCAATGTTTAACTAATTATTCTATTTCAAAAAATTTAAACTTAAATTAATTGTATATCACTTGAAGCTTAACACATAATATTATTACGAGGAAACCTTGAGTAGAGGAAAACCCTGGTGGGAATTAGTACCCACAAATATTACACTAGTATAATGAACCTGTTAAAGTTCCTTTGCCCTGTTAAGAGCAGTCTTTACAATGAAAGTGCCATGACCTAGTTAAAGGCTTGACCCTATTAGGAGTTTTTTACAAACAACCCTATTAGGGGTGAGGACTCACTATCCAAGAGCTCACTTTTCAATGCGAAAGACGACTACCACCTCCTGAGAATAGATATGCACTATATCCAAAAGTGAACTGATGTGTATGAAACAGATGTCTGATCAGTTCTTGTTATGCGCTTATGCTCTTATCTTGTTTAGGGGCTCTATCTCATGCTAACATCTTTACACTTCTCTTCTCTGCATATTTCTTTGACACTTCAAATATATCTTTTCATTATATCTGTGTGTGTGTGTGTGTGTGTGTGTGTGTGTGTGTGTGTGTGTTTATGCCTAAATAGACTCGACTATAAACAAGACCTTAGTCAACCCAAAAACAACATTCACAAAACTTCCTAACAAATTGGCTTAAGTGTGTTTACAATAATGTTTAATACATGATTATAAACTTATTACAATAGGTGCTTAGCCTTTACACAATAAAATATTACATGCTAGTCAAAAACCTGAATTTGGCTCCATGCTCTATATTCTGAACTGCTAGTGTACTTGTTCTTTGTGTAACTTGTCCCTACTGACATTATGTACCATGTGTGTATGGTTTAAGCATAAAAACATATCATAGAGCTTATGGTTGAAGGTGCTTATTCTGAATCAACCTTGGTGCTCTGATCATCTGTGTATCTCTGTTCTGTATTGTCTTCTATACTTAGTCAATTTTCACTACTAAGTTTGTTGTCAAAACTCCATATGACTTTGTTACCATAATGACAACACAAAATAAGTCATGTGCTCCCTGGGAGTCAACTTTCCAACAATCTCCCCCATTGTCATTAATGGAAACAAAGGAATGTGGTCGAGTTACTCAAAATTGACTAACACCCAAAAACAATATATTCTCTTCTCTTAAAATATACTATATATTTCTTTGCATATATATACACTACTCCTCATACATACATTACTCCCCCTTTGAAATTAATGACAAAGGTGTCAAAATTGTAAGTCTCTAGATACTTACTCCATCTATACATCTAGATAGGATATCTGTAGATTCTTCATCTCTTGCTACCAGAATGCCTTTAGTGCATCAATTGTTTGTAGATGGACGCATAGGGCATATGTAAGCTTTTCCATCTTTGTAAAATCCATGTTGGGTCCTTGATCATAGGTAGTAATGGTTGCATCAATCTATTTAATGTTCTCATCCAGAACTGCTAAGGAGGGCACAAGTGCATTTTGAATCATTGGTTTTGTAACCTGTTTAGGAGGAACTGGAGTTACCATTGATGTAGGCACCATTGAAGGATACATATATCTATCTAGAAATACCTACTCAAATGCTTTTTGAGTCTCTTCACCAACCAGATTATACTCCTTATTCATGATATGGAGAACTCTTGTTTTGGTTCTTAGGTGTGGCTTTACTAAATCCAATAGAATGGCTTTCTCATCATGTGAGCATATCGGGAGAATACTATCCAATGTTTCTTCTCTTATCCTTATATCCTCTTCAATTTATTTCCTATTTAATACATCAAGTATGTTCCATACCTTGTCTGGTATGAATTTTTTGAGTTCTAGTGCTGTCCTTTTTAACTTAATCATGTGGGAAATGCTCATAGAATGAATTTCTGATTTGACTATCTCTTGATACTTATCATAGACATTCTTGATACATTCTAGTCTGCCTTCATTAACAATTCTATTCTTTAGGACTATTAGGCTGGGTCTGAATCCTACCTCTGGAGGGGCTTGTTTGTTCTTTATCTTGATCCTTGTGGTCCTTGAGGATGGATGACTTGTAGGAACTTGCTTCTTCCTTCTAGTCAACTTGCTGGGTACAGAAGGTGGAGAAGATTATAGATCAATGGTGGTTAATGGTGCAAATGTGTCTTCATTTGATTTCTTCTTCTTCTTCTTAGGTATATCATCATATTTTTCTATTTTTACTTCAGTGGGAGTTTTCTCAAGTTCTTTGGCAATCTTAGCTTCCCTAGCTCTATCTTGGTCTTCTTGTGTAACACCACAAACTTTTGGGATATTTGAGGTAATCCTTGATGCTTTCCTTTTGTTGTCATCACTATATAACATAGAATCAACTTGATTTGTCTTTTCTCTATAAATACCCTATCTAGGTTCATTGTGATCCTTGGGCGTAGATAGGAAGACTTGTGCATAACCTTCCAAAACATGTTCTACTTCATAACCGAGAGGGTGAATCCATTTTTTTCTAGGTTCAACTGCCTCCATGTAAGTACAGTCAGTTTCCACCATGAAGCATATGGTGTATTTTTATTTCGCAACTATTTTCTCAGGTATCCTAAACCTCTTCTGCATCTTGATCGTGAATGTTTTGATATCCATGTCCATAGTATCTTTTGCACTACTTTTTGATGTAGCTTTTAGTGATATCTGAGATAGTAGGTTTACTCCTATCTAGGTAAATATTCACAACTTTACCAACAATGTGGAAGTATAGGTAGATGATCAAAGAGCCAAACCTAAATATCTTTCTCTTGTCATGTTTAATAGCCTTGATGTTATCCATTAGTTGTGTGTGCAATAGTTCATAGAGATTGTACTGAGTGTTATCTCTTACTATCCTTATTGCTGCCAGAACTATTGTTGCAGACACACTATTTAGTTTACTTGCCTGCTGAAACTTGTATCCAAGTATCATAGTGAGTAATTTGATGTCATTTTCCTTAATAGGATCGATATTCATACCATGCCTATCACTTCTAGATAAGAAAACCGATTCAACCTGCTTCCTAACATCCTTGCCAGTAGGAAGAATTGGTCCAGTCTTAGGAAGTCTAGTCATTTCAAGGATTAGGTCTGCAGTGATGCGAACAGGAACCTCACCAATCCAATATAGGTCATCATGTATCCTGCTCAGTAGTATCTTCACCCATTCTAGCTCATAGAACTCATGCACATTGCAATACTCAAAGATAGGGTTATTAGTAAGATGCACGTATTCATCCTTGAATGAGTAGTCTGGTTTCATCATTGAACCCATAACAGTAGCTATGTTATTGTCTCCAGCTATTTCATTCTTTCAG
The DNA here is from genome assembly GCA_018584345.1 of Thuja plicata. NCBI lineage: Eukaryota > Viridiplantae > Streptophyta > Pinopsida > Cupressales > Cupressaceae > Thuja > Thuja plicata. The sequence continues at coordinate 698,057 of MU226018.1, forward strand.
CAAATGTATGCGTGAATATCTTCCACGTGCATGACTCCTAGTGGAGTCTAAGATAATGCTCCTTCAACATCATCTAATATAGACTTGAATGGATGCTTGTTAAAGACAAATCTCTTCCTTTCAGCAATGTCAAATACAACTAGGGTTGCTATACTTAACTGCAACTTGATTAAGTAGGGTTTCACAGTAAATCAAAATTATGCAACTGCTAGGTTTCCATTCCAACTTGCAATCTATTTACCAACTAATCAAATTGATACCTTTGATTTCTTTTGATGCTTAGTGCTTCCGGGCTTTGCAAATTTTTGATCTCAAATGTGAACAATAACAATAATCAATCAATCCACTGATTTATATAAAGTTTTTCTACATTTAATGTCGTAAGTGCTTTTACTGAGACTTTAAAACTTTATTCAAAATGATTTTGGACAATGTGTGAATGTATACTGCATTCTTTTGTTATCACTGACATGAATCCAAAGGAGCATACTCAGAGGTGAGTATACCAGCCATGTAGGGGTTCAAAGCTAGAATAGCTCCCCCTAAAACCATGAGGGTCAACTATCCAGAAGTAGAAGGTGCGTCCACTGAGGATGAATCCACTACATTGATCTCTTCATTATCCTTCTTTACTTCAAACCATATTTTATTAGAGTTAGCTTTGGCTTCCACAAACTTAACTTCTCCTAATTATTCAAACAAAGACTTTTTAGGATTCTCTAATTGTATTGAGTCTAATTCCTTTGGTTTAGTTGTGACTGATTTCTTTGATTTGTCCTGCAATGAATAGCCCTATGAACAAACTTATTATAGGAGTAATAGTAACCATTGAAGGGTCTTACATCCTTACAATCTCTTACCAAGTGTCCATGCTTGTTATAGGCATAGAAATTATGGTTGACTGCCTTGTGCTTATCTTTTGGTGGTTCTTTTTTAGTCTCTTCATGATTCTAAGTTTTCTTTTCTTCTGTAGATTCTGTTTGAGATTTCTGTCTTTCTTGTAATGAATTGATCTCAATTTGAGCTATACTATATCCCATACAAGTGGTGTCACATTTTAGCTTTTGTGCATAAATCTGTGATTGAATTAAATTAGAACTTGTGTGAAGTTTATCAATCTTGTCTTTTTCTCCTCATAATTCAAATTCAATCTTATTCTTGATGTTTTCCAATTCTAAGATTTTCAATTTGGCTTGCATGAGTTCTTCATCTAACTGTTTATTTTCTTTGTTCTTCTCTTCAATAGCCGTTAGGCTATCAGTTAACTGATCATTCAATTATTCTATCTTATCCTTTAAAGATAAGTTTTCTTAATTTAGTTTCTTGACCATTTTCCCAAAATTATTCGTAGAGCAATATTTCAAATCTTTTCTTAAGCTTTTGATAAGCATTTGTGAGCCATCAACTTTTAGTTTAAGTTCTTCATTTTCTTTCTCAGATCTGTCTAGATCTTCAAGGGCTACTTCAAGATTATGTTTTTCTTCTACTTAATCCATGATCTCCTCAAGTGGTTAAACTTTCTTTGAGAGGACCAGAGCTCTGATACCAATTGTTGGAAACACTGAGAGGGGGGGTGAATCAATGTTTAACTAATTATTCTATTTTAACAACTTTAAACATAAATCAATTGTATATCACTTGAAGCTTAACAAAAGATCACATAACACATAATATGATTACAGGGAAACCTTGATTAGATGAAAACCCCGGTGGGAATTAGTACCCACCAATATTGCACTAGTATAATGAACATGTTAAAGTTCCTTTGCCAGGTGTTAAGAGCAGTCTTTACAATGCAAGTACAATGACTTGGTTAAAGGCCTGACCCTATTGGGATTATTTTACAAACAACCTTGTTAGGGGTGAGGACTCACTGTCCAAGAGCTCACTGCTCAATGAGAAAGAAGGCTACAACCTCCTGAGAATAGATATGCACTATATCCAAAAGTGAACTGTTGTATATGACACAGATGTCTGATCAGTTCTGATTATGCACTTATGCTCTTATCTTCTTTAGGGGCTCTATCTCATGCTGACATCTTTACACTACTCTTCTCTGCATATTTCTTTGACACTTCAAATATATATTTTCATTACATATATATGTTTATGCATGAATAGACACGACTATAAACAAGACCTTAGTCAGCCCAAAAACAACATTCACAATGCTTCCAAACAAATTGGCTTAAGTGTGTTAACAATAATATTTAATACATGATTCTAAATTTATTACAATAGGAACTTAGCCTTTACACATCAAAATATTACATGCTAATCAAAAACCTAAAGTTGGCTCCATGCCATATATTCTGAACTGCTAGTGTACTTGTTCTTTCTGTAACTTGTCCATACTGACATTCTGTACCATGTGTGTATGGGGTAAGTATAAAAATATATCAAAGAGCTTATGTCAGAAGGCACTTAGTCTGAATCAACCTTGGTTCTCTGATCATCTGTGTATCTCTGTTTTGTATTGTCTTCTATACTTAGTCAATTTTCACTACTAAGTTTGTTGTCAAAACTCCATATGACTTTGTTAATATAATGACAACACAAAATAAGTCATATGCTCCCTGTGAGTCAACTTTCCAACAATCTCCCCCTTTGTCATTAATGGCAACAAAGAAATGTGGCCAAGTTACTCAAAATTGACTAACACCCAAAAATTGTGTATTCTCTTCTCTTAACATATACTATATATTTCTTTGCATATATATACACTACTCCTCATACATACATTACTCCCCCTTTGAAATTAATGACAAAGGTTTCAAAATTGTAAGTCTCTAGATACTTACTACATGTATACATCTGGATAGGCTATATGCAAATTCTTCATATCTTGCTGCCAGAATGCCTTTAGTGCATCAATTGTTTGTAGATGGGTGGATAGGGCATATGTAAGCTTTTCCATCTTTGTCAAATCCATGCTGGGTTCTTGGTCATAGGTAGTAATGGTTGCATCAATCTGTTTAATGTTCTCATCCAGAACTACTAAGGAGGGCGCAAGTGCATTTTGAATCATTGGTTCTGTAACCTGTTTGGGAGGAACTGGAGTTACCTTTGATGTAGGTGTAATTGAAGGATACATATATCTATCTAGAAATAGCTACTCAAATGCTTTTTGAGTCTCTTCACCAACCAGATCATACTCCTTATTTATAAAATGGAGAACTCTTGTTATGGTTCTTAGGTGCGGCTTTACTAAATCCAACATAATGGCTTTCTTATCATGCGAGCATAACGGGAGAAGACTATCCATTTTTTCTTCAATTATCCTCATATCCTCTTCAATTTCTTTCCTCTTTAATACATCAAGTATGTTCCATACCTTGCCTGGTATGACTATTTTGAGTTCCAGTACTGTCCTTTTGAACTTAATCATGTGGGAAATGATCATAGAATGAATTTCTAAATTTTCTATCGCTTGATACTTATCCTAGACATTCTTGATAGATTCTAGTCTGCCTTCATTAACAATTCTATTCTTTAGGACTGTTAGACTAGGTCTAAATCCTACCTTTGGAGGGGCTTGTGTGTTCTTTATCTTTCTCCTTGTGGTCCTTGAGGATGGATGACTTGTAGGAACTTGCTTCTTCCTTCTAGTCAACTTGCTGGGTACAGAAGGTGGAGAAGATTATAAATCAATGGTGGTTGATGGTGCAGATGTGTCTTCATTTGATTTCTTCTTCTTCTTCTTAGGTATATCATTAGATTTTTCTATTTTTAGTTCAGTGGGAGTTTTCTCAAGTTCTTTGGAAATCTTATCTTCCCTAGATTTTTCTAGGTCTTCTTGTGTAACACCATGAACTTTTAAGATATTTGAGGTAATCCTTGATGCCTTCCTATTGTTGTCATCACTGTATAACATAGAATCAACTTGATTTGTCTTTTCTCTATAAATACCCTATCTAGGTTCATTGTGATCCTTGGGCGTAGATAGGAAGACTTGTGCATAACCTTCCAAAACATGTTCTTCTACTTCATAACCGAGAGGGTGAATCCATTTTGTTCTAGGTTCAACTGCCTCCATGTAAGTATAGTCAGTTTCCACCATGAATCATATGGTGTCTTTGTATTTCTCAACTATTTTCTCAGGTATCCTAAACCTCCTTCTACATTTTGATCCTGAATGTTTTGATATCCATGTCCATAGTATCTTTTGCACTACTTTCTGATGTAGCTTTTAGTGATATTTGAGACATAGTAGGTTTACTCCTATCTGGGTAAAGATTTGAAACTTTACCAATAATGTGGAAGTACAGTTAGATGATAAAAGAGCCAAACCTAAATATCTTTCTCTTGTCATGTTTAATAGCCTTGATGTTCTCTATCAGTTGTGTGTGCAATAGGTCACAGAGATTGTACTGGGTGTTATCTCTTACTATCCTTATTGCTGCCAGAACTGTTGTTGTAGACACACTATTTAGTCTGCTTTCCTGCTGAAACTTGTATCCAAGTATCATAGAAAGTAATTTGATGTCATTTTCTTTAATAGGATCGACATTCATGTCACGCCTATCACTTCTAGATAAGAAAACTTGTTCAAACTGCTTCTTAACATCCTTTCCAGTAGGAAAAATTGGTCCAGTCTTAGGAAGTCCAGTCATTTCATGGATTAGGTCTGCAGTGATGCAGACAGGAACCTCACCAATTGAATATAGGTCATCATGTATCCTACTCAGTAGTATCTTAACCCATTCTGGCTCATAGAACTCATACGCATTGGAATACTCAAAGATAGGGTTATCACTGAGATGGGCATATTCATCCTTAAATGAGTAGTCTGGTTTCATCATTGAACCCATAAGAGTAGCTATACTATTATCTCCAACTATTTCCTTCTTGCAGTAGATGTACGCATGAATGTCTTCCATGTGCATGACTCCTAGTGGAGTCTTAGAGAATGCTCCTTCAACATCATATAATATAGACTTGAATGGATGCTTCTTAAAGACAAATCTCTTCCTTTCAGAAATGTCAAATACAACTAGGGTTGCCATAATTACTTGCATCTTGATTAAGTAGGGTTTCACGGTAAATCAAAATGATGTGACTCCTAGGGTTCCATTTCAACTTGTAATCTATTTACCAACTGATCAAATCGATACCTTTGATTGGTTTTGATGCTTACTGCTTCTGTCCTTTGCAAATTTTTGATCTTAGATGTGAACAATGAGAATAATCAATCAATCCACTGACTTATATAAATTTTTTCTGCATTTAATGTCGTAAGTTATTTTACTGAGACTTTCAAACTTTATTCATAATGATGTATGGACAATGCCTAAATGTATACTACATTCTTTTGTTATCACTGACATGAATCCAAAGGCGCATACTCGGAGGTGATTATACTATCCACGTAGGGGTTCAGAGCTAGAATAGCTACCCCTAAGACCATGAGGGTCAACTATCTAGAAGTAGAAGGTGTGTCCATTGAGGATGCATCCACTACATTGATCTCTTCATTATCCTTCTTTACTTCAACCCATATTTTATTAGAGTTAGCTTTGGCTGCCACAAACTTAACTTCTCCTGATTCTTCAAACAAAGACTTTTTAGGATTCTCTTGTCCTTGTGTTCTTGACCTGCAAAACCTTGAGATGTGTCCAGCTTTTCCACATGAGTGACAAATGATAGGAGGTCTGATGTTGTTATTCATCATGCTACATTGCTAGGTTGTGTGTCCATTATAATTACACATCTGACATGTAATGTTCTACAAATTTCTTTGAGGTTGGTTTCTCTGATTGTATTGAGTCTAATTCCTTTGGTTCAGTTGTGAATGATTTCTTTGATTTGTCCTGCAATGAGTAGCCCTATGACCAAACTTATTATAGGAGTAATAGTAACCATTGAAGGGTCTTACATCCTTACAATCTCTTTCAAAGTGTACATGGTTGACTACCTTGTGCTTATCTTTTGGTGGTTCCGCTTTAGTCTCTTCATGATTCTAAGTTTTCTTTTCTTCTATAGATTCTGGTTGAGATTTATTTCTTTCTAGAAATGAATTGATCTCAATTTGAGCTATACTATATCCCATACCAATGGTGTCACCTTTTAGATTTTGTGCATAAAGTTGTGATTGAATTAAATCAGAACTTGTGTGAAGTTTATCAATCTTTTCTTTTTCTCCTGATAATTCAGATTCAATCTTATTCTTGATGTTTTCCAATTCCAAGATTTTCATATTGGCTTGCATGAGTTCTTCATCTAACTATTTATTTTCTTTGTTCTTCTCTTCAATAGCCGCTAGGCTATAAGATAACTAATCATTCAATTCTTTTATCTTATCCTTTAAAGAAATTTTTTCTTCATTTAGTTTCTTGACCATTTTCCCAAAATCATTTGTAGAGCAATCTTTCAAATCTTTTCTTAACCTTTTGATAAGCATTTGTGAGCCATCAACTTTTAGTTTAAGTTCCTCATTTTATTTCTCAGATCTGTCTAGATCTTCAAGGGATGCTTCAAGATTCTTTTTCAGATGTTTTTCTTCTACTGAATCCATGATCTCCTCAAGTGGTTAAACTTTCTTTCAGAGGACCAGAACTCTGATACCAATTGTTTGAAACACTGAGAGGGAGGGGGTGAATCAGTGTTTAGCTAATTATTCTATTTTAGTAACTTTAAACATAAATAAATTGTATATCACTTGAAGCTTAACACAAGATGACATGACACATAATATGATTATGGGGAAACCTTGATTAGAGGAAAACCTCGGTGGGAATTAGTACCCACAAATATTGCACTAGTATAATGAACATGTTAAAGTTCCTTTGCCCTGTTAGAAGTAGTCTTTACAATGCAAGTACAATGACCAGGTTAAACTCCTGACCCTGTTAGGATTCTTTTACAAACAACCCTATTAGGGGTGAGGACTCACTGTCCAAGAGCTCACTACTCAATGAGAAACAAGGCTACAACCTCTTGAGAATAGATATGCACTATATCCAAAAGTGAATTATTGTATATGACACAGATGTCTGATCAGTTTTAGTTATACGCTTATGCTCTTATCTTCTTTAGGGGCTCTATCTCATTTTGACATCTTTACACTGGTCTTCTCTACATATTTCTTTGACACTTCAAATATATCTTTTCATTACATATATATATGTTTATGCCTGAATAGATGCGACTATAAACAAGACCTTAGTCGGCCCAAAGAAAAAATTCACAACACTTCCAAACAAATTGGCTTAAGCATGTTTACAATAATGTTTAATATATGATTATAAAATTATTACAATAGGCACTTAGCCTTTACACAATAAAATATTACACGCTAATCAAAAACCTAAAGTTGGCTCCATGCTCTGTATTCTGAACTGCTAGTGTACTTGTTCTTTCTATAACTTGTCTGTACTAACATTATGTACCATGCGTGTATGAGGTAAGCATAAAAACATATCATATAGCTTATGTCTAAAGGCGCTTAGTCTAAGTCGGCCTTGGTTCTCTGATCATCTGTGTATCTTTGTTATGTATTGTCTTCTATACTTAGTCAATTTTCACTACTAAGTTTGTTGTCAAAACTCCATATGACTTTGTTAACATAATGACAACACAAAATAAGTCATATGCTCCCTGGGAGTCAACTTTCCAACAATCTCCCCCTTTGTCATTAATGGCAACAAAGGAATGTGGCCAAGTTACTCAAAATTGACTAACACCCAAAAACTATATATTCTCTTCTCTTAACATATACTATATATTTATTTGCATATATATACACTACTCCTCATACATACCCTACTCCCCCTTTGACATTAATGACAAAGGTTTCAAAATTGTAAGTCTCTAGATACTTACTACATGTATACACCTGGATAGGCTATCTGCAAATTCTTCATCTCTTGCTGCCAGAATGCCTTTAGTGCATCAATTGTTTGTAGATGGGCACAGAGGGAATATATAAGATTTTCCATCTTTGTCAAATCCATGTTGGGTCCTTTCTCATAGGTAGTAATGGTGGCATCAATCTGTTTAATGTTCTCATCCAAAATTGCTAAGGAGGGCACAAGTGCATTTTTAATCACTGGTTCTGTAACATGTTTGGGAGGAACTGGAGTTACCTTTGATGTAGGTGCCATTGAAGGATACATATGTCAATCTATAAATACCTACTCAAATTATTTCTCAGTATCTTCACCAACCAGATCATACTCCTTATTCATGATATGGAGAACTCTTGTTTTGGTTCTTAGGTGCAACTTTACTAAATCCAACAGAATGGCTTTCTCATCATGCGAGCATACCGGGAGAAGACTATCCAATGTTTCTTCTCTTATTCTCATATCCTCTTCAATTTCTTTCCTGTTTAATACATCAAGTATGTTTTGTACCTTGTTTGGTATGACTGTTTTGAGTTCCAATACTGTCCTTTTGAACTTAATCATGTGGAAAATGATCATAGAATGAATTTCTGATTTGTCTATCTCTTGATACTTATCATAGACATTCTTGATAGATTCTAGTCTGCCTTCATCAATAATTCTATTATTTAGGACTATTAGACTGGGTCTGAATCCTACCTCTGGAGGGGCTTGTGTGTTCTTTATCTTGCTCCTTGTGGTCCTTGAGGATGGATGACTTGTAGGAACCCGCTTTTTCCTTCTAGTCAAGTTGCTGGGTATAGAAGGTGCAAAATATTATAGATCAATGGTTGTTGATGGTGCAGATGTGTCTTCATTTGATTTCTTCTTCTTCTTCTTAGGTATATAGTCATATTTTTCTATTTTTACTTCAGTGGGAGTTTTCTCAAGTTCTTTGGCAATCTTAGCTTCCCTAGCTCTGTCTAGGTCTTCTTATGTAACACCATGAACTTTTAAGATATTTGAGGTAATCCTTGATGCCTTCCTTTTGTTGTTAGCACTGTATAAGATAGAGTCAACTTGATTTGTCTTTTCTCTGTAAGTACCCCATCTAGGTTCATTGGGATCCTTGGGTGCAAATAGGAGTACTTCTGCATAACCTTCCAAAACATGTTCTTCTACTTCATAACTGAGAGGGTGAATCCATTTTGTTCTAGGTTCAACTGCCTCCATGTAAGTACAATCAGTTTCCACCATGAAGCATATGGTGTCTTTTTATTTCTAAACTATTTTCTTAGGTATCCTAAACCTCTTCTGCATCTTGATCGTGAATGTTTTGATATCCATGTCCATAGTATCTTTTGCACTACTTTCTGATGTATCTTTTAGTGATATCTGAGACATAGTAGGTTTACTCCTATCTAGGTAAAGATTTGCAACTTTACCAACAATGTGGAAGTATAGGTAGATGATCAAAGAGCCAAACGTGAATATCTTTCTCTTGTCATGTTTAATAGCCTTGATGTTATCCATCAGCTATGCGCACAATAGTTCATAGAGATTATACTGAGTGTTATCTCTTACTATCCTTATTGCTGTTAGAACTATTTCTATGGTCACACTATTTAGTCTGCTTTCCTTCTAAAACTTGTATCCAAGTATCATAGTGAGTAATTTGATGTCATTTTCCTTAATAGGATCGACATTCATGCGATGCCTATAACTTCTAGATAAGCAAACTTGTTCAACCTGTTTCTTAACATCCTTGCCAGTAGGAAGAACTGGTCCAGTCTTAGGAAGTCCAATCATTTCATGGATTAGGTCTGCATTGATGTCGACAGGAACCTCACCAATCCAATATAGGTCATCATGTATCCTGCTCAGTAGTATCTTCACCCATTCTGGCTCATAGAAATCATGCGTGTTGTAATACTCAAAGATAGGGTTATCAGTGAGATGTGCTTATTCATCCTTGAATGAGTAGTCTAGTTTAATCATTGAACCCATAAAAGTAGGTATGCTATCATCTCCAACTATTTCCTTCTTACATTAGATGTATGCGTGAATGTCTTCCACATGCACGACTCCTAGCGGAGTCTTAGAGAATGCTCCTTTAACATCATTTAATATATACTTGAATGGATGCTTCTTAAAGACAAATCTCTTCCTTTCAGCAATGTCAAATACAACTAGGGTTGCCATACTTACTTGCAACTTGATTAAGTAGGGTTTCACGATAAATTGAAATGATGCGACTGCGAGGGTTATGTTTCAACTTGCAATATGTTTACCAACTGATCAAATCGATACCTTTGATTGCTTTTAATGCTTAGTGCTTCTGTGCTTTGCAAATTTTTGATCTCAGATGTGAATAATGAGAATAATCAATCAATCCACTCACTTATATAATTTTTTTCTACATTTAATGTCGTAAGTGCTTTTACTGAGACTTTCAAACTTTATTTAGAATGATGTATGGACAATGCATGAATGTATACTACATTGTTTTTTATCACTAACATGAATCCAAAGGCGCATACTTAGAGGTGAGTATACCATCCATGCAGGGGTTCAGAGCTAGAATAGCTCCCCCTAAGACCATGAGGGTCAACTATCCAGAAGTAGAAGGTGCGTCCACTGAGGATGCATCCACTACATTGATCTATTCATTATCCTTCTTTACTTAAACACATATTTTATTAGAGTTAGCTTTGGCTTCCACAAACTTAACTTATCCTAATTCTTCAAACAAAAACTTTCTAGGATTCTCTTGTCCTTGTGTTCTTGACCTGCAAAACCTTGAGATGTGTCCAGCTTTTCCACATGAGTGACAAATTATAGGAAGTCTGATGTTGTTATTCATCATGCTGCACTGCTTGGCTATGTTTCCATTGTAATTACACATCTGACATGTAATGTTCTCCAAGTTTCTTTGAGGTTGGTTTCTTTGATTGTATTGAGTCGGATTCCTTTGGTTCAGTTGTGACTGATTTCTTTGATTTGTCCTGCAATGAATAGCCCTATGACAAAACTTATTACAGGAGTAGCAGTAACCATTGAAGGGTCTTACATCCTTACAATCTCTTTCCAAATGTCCATGCTTGTTACAGGCATATCAAGTATGGTTGACTGCCTTGTGCTTATCTTTCGGTGGTTCTGCTTTAGTCTCTTCATGATTCAAAGTTTTCTTTTCTTCTATAGATTATGTTTTAGCTTTTTTTCTTTATTGTAATGAATTGATATCAATTTGAGCTATACTGTATCCCATACCAGTGGTGTGCCCTTTTAGCTTTTGTGCATAAAGTTGTGATTGAATTAGAACTTGTGTGAAGTTTATCAATCTTGTCTTTTGCTCCTGATAATTTAGATTCAATCTTATTCTTGATGTTTTCCGATTCCAAAATTTTCATATTGGCTTGCATGAGTTCTTCATCTAACTATTTATTTTCTTTGTTCTTCTCTTCAATATCCGTTAGGCTATCAGTTAACTGGTCATTCAATTCTTCTATCTTATCCTTTAAAGATAATTTTTCTTCATTTAGTTTCTTGACTATTTTACCAAAATCATTTGTAGAGAAATCTTTCAAATCTTTTCTTAACCTTTTGATAAGCATTTGTGAGCCATCAAATTTTAAATTAAGGATAATTTTTCTTCATTTAGTTTCTTGACTATTTTACCAAAATCATTTGTAGAGAAATCTTTCAAATCTTTTCTTAACCTTTTGATAAGCATTTGTGAGCCATCAAATTTTAAATTAAGTTCCTCATTCTCTTTCTTAGATTTGTTTGGATCTTCAAGGGTTGCTTCAAGATTCTTTTTTAGATGTTTTTCTTCTACTGAATCCATGATCTCCTCAAGTGGTTAAACTTTCTTTCAGAGGACCAGAGCTCTGATACCAATTTTTGGAAACACGTAGAGGGGGGGGGGGGAATCAGTGTTTAACTAATTACTCTATTTCAGAAAATT
>MU226018.1:729850-745033 GCA_018584345.1 Thuja plicata
TAATTAATCATAGGGATTTTTAGCTAATAAATCTTGAAAATTTAGGAATTAAATATAGTGTAAGATCTATGCAAATTCAGGTTTTCTGCATTTGAGACTAAGTCAATTAAAGTCAATTAGGAAGGAGGATTTGTCTAGTACAATAGGACTTCGATGACGAGAATTTTAAGAAATGCACCAAAATTTATTAGAATTGTAAGGTTCCAATTTTGGGGTGTTACAGTTGATACACACAAAAACATATTGTCCTCATTAGAGTCTTCATTTAGTTGCATCCGCTACCTAATGATGAGTTTAATATTTAACTTCAAACTCATCCAAATTATCTAGATGAATTTTATTACATTAATCATTAATCATTAGTCATTATTCTACATTCATTAATTATTACTTAGTACTTTGCATTAATTCTTATACATTAATCATTATGTTGCATTTATTCATCATCATTAATCATTAGACATTATCTTAAGAGCATTATTCATTAATCATTATATAATATCAATCAAATCATTATTCCACATTGCATTCATTTACATCATATTACATTATACATTATACATTTACATTACATCCATAATATATAACTGCATCCATTTGCATATAAATCATTAACCACATAGCCACATCATAAATACACATATCCCTGCATCACACACTTCAGTCATAAAACCATCATCATATGCATATAGGAATCATACACAAAAGATAGGACCATCAACATCATATATGTATATATCAAGTCTCATAAAAATACATCAATGTAAAAGTGTCCATATACATGTATACATCAAAATACAACTATATATATAAATGCTCAAAAATCAAAATTGTGTGTGTATCAAAACTAACTAAGGTGACTCATGAGGCTAGCTATGAGGATGGCCCTTCCCCTCATGTCCCATCACCCCCTCTGTCTCATGGAGGTCTCATCCTGACTAAGTCTTGTGAAGCCCCTCAACCTATAGTCTATGATGAGCATCTCTCGCTAAATGTTGTGGCCATCTGGTCCTCTAGCATGACCTCATAATATAGTCGGCGATAGTACTCCATCTCTCAGGCTACCCTCATCTCCTGTCTATGTGCAAAGAAATCCTCCTACACCACCTACATCACCTTGGGCCTTGTCATAGCCTGTATAGTGATCTCTCATTGTCCCATGTACTCATCTACCCTACGCTGGTAGGTGTCTCTCTCCTGGGTCATCCCTTGCAGCTCCAGTCTCAAATAATCTAACTTCTTCTCTAACTGCTCCATCTGTTGACCCCCTGCTATGACCCCAGTATGAGTCTCAATCACTGTAAACTCCCCTCCATCCACTTGGGCCAGCAGTATATCTAGTGCACTTTGTGCACTATCTACCTGTGTTGTCTCCCCTACTAACAATGCTTGTACTCGGTCCAGCTCTATTTGTATGCTACCCTTAGATATTTTCACTGTGGCTAGAAACCCATGTACCCATCTCAACTTTGTCTATAGGCTATCTTTCTCTGCAACAACGGTGACATGAAACTCATGAGCCATATACCCTGTTTGTGGCCCCTGTCCCTGTAAGGAAATTGAGGTGCCTGAAACTGTGGCCCATGTCCCTGTATCCCTAGCACTACCCTATCTAGAGGAACCTGTACTTATCCCCATCACCTCTGAGTTTCCACTCTCAACTACCCTCTCCTCCCCCCTCCTCCTCTATCTCCTCCTACATCCCCTCCATCATCCTCATCATCATCATCTCCATTTACCCTGGCCCCATCCTGCCCTCCAACAGGCTTCTCACCTGTCGATATCACCCCAGGTACTATCAACCTAATCAGCCTATGTACGGCCCACCACTGTGAATATGCCAGTGTAACCCCTACATCTGCCACTGCATCCTATCCTTGCTACCATGGGACCACCACCATCCCTAACCATGTGGCTTAGGCTCCTCTAAAATCTACTTCGATACCCCACAGACTCCCCACCTCTCATGTGACCAGTGGATGTGGGAGCTCATCTGGTATGGCATCCTGAACCTATCCAAACTTCCTTCGCACATGTGATGACATATACTATGCTATCATGTATGATATCCTCCTGATAAGCCAACAATCCATTTAAACATATCTCAAAACATATGGATCTAGCCATCCATCCTTTGCGTAAACCTATTGCTATAAGATTTGGTAGCCCCACACCTCCCACACTGCATATGGTGTCCAGTCAAACATCAACATCTCATCTAAGGTCTTTCACCAGTGTCCAACCAAGTCTGTTGACTCATACCTAATTGGTGGTTGATATTTTCAGCCATACAACTCATAAGTCACTCATGTTGCATGTCTCTTGATGGGGCATACCACCACAATATGCTCTCATGACCATACTAGTAGAAGTGTCACTCCTATTCCAAGAGTCCTTCCTATCCATTAGGCACACGTGTAGGTCATAGTATAACTGACTGAGGCTAGTGTACCCACAGTAGTTTTTTTCTCCATCATCCTCCACCATGGCACTCAATACTCATGCCCACCCCACTGGAAACCCATGCCTTGCATGGTTGGGCATCATCTACCCTCCGACTAATCCTGCCAAATAAAGTGCTACCCAAATGGTTGTACTGCCATTGCAGCCCTCCATGATAACCATTGTCTCATAGTGGGAATCTATGCATGTGGTCGCCCAAAAGATGCCTCTAGGTAAGTCTCAGATCCCTCCTGCATGTACTCCAGTATCAATCCTTGGATCGGAACACAGTATATTTGCCACACATCTAACAAGGTAATAGTAACTTCCCCTGTCGAGAAGTGAAAGCTCAAGGTAGGATTGTGCCACCTCTCGATCAGGGCAGTCATGAGTGCATTATGCACTCTTAACCACAGCCACAAGTGAACATGCTCTAGGCCTCATAACATGACTTGTCCCCATTGTGCTGTGTCAGCCAGTCTGCAAGCTCCATGGTCTCTGGCTAGCTCTCCCGAGACCAAAAAGGTGGTATATCCTCCTACACACACCAAAATCATGCATGTCAGTCATTATGTCCTCTACCTAGGGCACCTTATCCCCCTAACATCTTTTATTTATCCTCCCCCTTGTCTTCTCTATATTTTTGGGTCAATCGGCTTAGATGCCCATTGATCCGCGCAGATGTCAATTAGTGATCGGCCCCTCCGGTGCCTATCAGCATTCAACTTGGTTGACCGTCATCCTCTTAGATGATTGTTCTAAAAATTCATCTTTGTCCCCCTCTTTTAATCTTTGTAGATGACCATCTGGCGATTGTCATCTGTGAAGACGATGATCAGTTGATCATCGTTTACATAGACGATGATCCACCGATCGTCATCTTCACCTCGAAAGGTGTTTTCCCCCCTAAACTACTATAAATGTGACAATTAATGTGAAAATTAAATAAAAAACCAAGATAGGATGTCAAACTCACTGGTGGTCCTACAATAGTGGCCTGCTGGCATGTCCAAATGCGCTCTCCAAGCTGCATGTGGTCTTGTGGGTCTGTCATCGCTCTCGCTCTTCTCTAATGTTTTGTTCTCCGTGAATGAAAATGACCTCTCCTAGGGCCCCTGTGGCCTATTTATAGGCCCCTTGTGCCCCTTTTTTTCCCCAGACCCCATTTTTCCCTCTATTTTTTTCTCATTCCCTCATAAGTCATGCAATTGCCCGTTCTCCCTCTTTTTCTATCTTTTTTTGTGAAAAATTTGTTAAAAAATAATTTTTCTATTATTTTCTCAATGGGGCACACTCCTTCACCATCGTCACCCTAGGACTTTCTGTTCTCTCTGGGGCATCTCATTTTTGTTTTGATGCAACGTCATTCTCGATGCTGCATCAAAGAGGGGCAAAATGTAGATGCCTAAAATCATCCCTTGTAACATTATAATTAATTAAATTTTTATATTCTTCCATTTATTTAATTAAATTAAGTTCATTTTTCTAAAGCATTTAAATATTAATTTAAATACTTGTCCTCTAAATGTATTAAATTTTATTTAATACTTCCCCACATTAAAATCCCCTTTTAAATAAATTTTAATTTATTTATCCCTTCACATGCTAAAATTCTTCTAAACCACAATTAGTCTAAATCTAATTTGGATGAATTTAAATCTAAACCTAGATCCTACCCTACCTCACATCACTCTCACCAAATAGGCTTAGTCACTAATTAACTAAGGTTAATTAGGCTAATTTTAGAATTTTTACACCCATTAGTCCTAATTATTTGCTCACACATGTGTGAGCAAATTTCCAAAAATTTTACTTTGAAATAATACTAATTTTGTGCCAAAAAGGTTTCTTACAACCTTGATGACACTCTCTTACACTTTCTAAAAGTGTTTCATTGGACTAGATCTATGACACATCTTACACATCTCTTACAAGATCTCTTAAATGTGTACTTCAAGTACACATTGACCCATCACATCTCAAGTTGCTCACATATGTGTGAGAAAACTTGGCCTCTTGCATGGCTTATGTGTCCCTCATGTGGCACCTATGTGGATGCCACATGTGCTCCACCTCACCCAATCCCTCCAAAATCCTATAAATAGGAGCCTTGCCAAGAGTAAATCAACCATTAATCTTGCATTTAGAGTTATCATGCTAGTATGAATTTAGAACTTCTTGCATTCATTTAGAGTTTTTATACTAACCTTGCGTGGTATATATTTACATTAAATCATGGTAGTTTTAGTTCATTCATAGCTTCTAATCTTGCATTCAATACTAGATTCTTAGCATTTAGTTTATCATCTACTCTCATTGAATGCTTGAGACTAGTTCTCCATAACTAGTTATTGAGTTATTCAACGTCATTACATATAACTTGCACTTAGTTTGCATCATTTATCATTTGAATCATTAGTGGGATTAATAAATTGTGTTGGGAGAGCACACCCACAACCCTCTCTAAGAGAAACTCAACAAGGCTTGGGTGCCCTTGTTTGGCTCATCGGAGGTTATGGTGGAAGCCTTGTTTTGAAGCATGTTTTTGATATGTTAATATAGTTTATTTGATGTATATCTCTAACGTTTGCATGTCTGAGCATGCTCCCAACAAGTAAGTTTTCAACATATACACTATGAACGAGTATGGTTGGAAGTATGTGTGTATTCAATGTATAAATCTAGAAACCCCTAATGCCTCTAGATCTTTTCTATTCCATTATTTCTGAAATAAAAGAGTGAAGGGGATTCCAATTTCGAATCCTTGGTAGTTGAACATGGCAAAGATGGTCGTTCAAGATGTATACAAGGATGATAACTTGAAATAAATAAATTTTTGGGGAGATATTTATATATGATTTCAAGGAATACATAGGTGCTTCTACATATGGACAAGGACATTGACATTCACCTTGGGGAATGCTAGGTGTACCCTCTTTTGCATAAACATAAAAAAGTGGTCCTCCTTTGGTAACACATGCAATAATCCAAGGAAGTACTTCAACTGCAACGACATCCAAAGGACCACTCAATGAACCAAAAAGGGTATCCACAATAGATACATCTCATGTGACCACTACATTAATGCCAAGTGCACCATTTGAACCAAAGAATAAGAGCATCATTGACATTTTACCAATTCCACTTAAGGTGACTCAACAAACACATGCGGCACAACAAACTCAACAAACACATGTAACACAATAGGCACAACAAGCCCAAGCGACTCAACAAGCACAAACCATAAATGTATCACAACAAGTGCAACAACCATATGTAGTGCAAGTCAATATGATGTCTCAAGAGAAAGGATCAAAGCATAAGACTCCAAGTCTTGGAAATATACTTTCACCACTAGGATTTCAACAAGAACATAACATGCAAAAACAAATGATACAGGTGGGTCAAGAATCTTATCCTATCACATAACATGTGCAAGGCGCAAAGGTACAACAAGTGCACCCACAACAACACCAACATCAATATGTCCAACAACATTTATGTCAACAACAAAAATATGCTCAACAACAACAACATGCTCAACAACAACGACAATGACATGTTCAACAACAACAACAACATGCTCAACAACAATGACAATAGTATGTTCCACTATAGAAACAACAACAACATGTCCAACAACAACAGTATATTCTTAAATGATAACAATATGTTCCACGATAACAATATGTTCCATGATAACAAAATGTTTCACAATAACCACATCATATAGTGCAACCTCAATAGAACAACTTGCGTCGCAATATGTGCCTCAAAAACAACAATATGCACCAAGGTATCAATAACAAGTGTCTCAAAAATACTATGTGCCACAAGGTCAATAGTATGTACTTCCATAAACAACCCAACAACAAGTGGAAGATCCTCAAAAATATTTAAGATATAAAATGGTGCCACTCCAAGAAATCTCTTATAAATTGTCAGAATCAGATACTTCTGAATATAATCAGCGCCCGATAGCTTGTAAACGAAGACATCATTCTGATACACATGAAAAAGCTATAAATTTTTCACATAATGATGAAATGGTTCAACAAATCCAATGCTTACAAAAAAAACATAATGACATACAATTCGAGTACAAGAAGACACTTTATACGAAATGAGATCTATGTACTAATCCATTCCATGAGAGTATATAAATGTCTCCTTTTCCAAAGAAATTTGAAGTACCAAAATTTGAAAAGTACAAGGAGGAAGATAATCCAATTGATTATGTTAGAGATTTTTATACTTCTTGCATTAACGTTCACTGCGATGACACATATCTTATGAGACTCTTTTGTAGAAGTCTTGGGGGACAAGCAATAAAATGTTATTCTAAGTTACTAGGCAATATAAGGTCATTGAAAGAATTGGCAGATAAATTCATATCTCACTTTGTGTTTAACATATCAAGCGAGGTTATGTTGACCAACTTGTGCGCAACTAAAAAAAAGGTGGAGAATCATTTATGACCTTCTTATCATGGTGGACAGATTTGGTTAGTCAATGTCCCTTTGATGTTCCAGAAGAATAACAAATACGTTTATTTATTCAAAATCTTGTACTAGAGAGGATGTATGAGCTCAAGATGAAACATCCAAGCACGATTCAAAATCTCATGAACAAGGGAATTGATATTGAAGATTCTCTTATTCAGAAAGGAGTGCTTAAGGTCAACAAATAAAATAATAATGCAAGCACTTCAGGTGACGAGATGAAATTATGTTCTCAGAATAAAAATGTCACAAATGATGGCGTTGTCAATGCACAGACAGTCAACACGAAAAAATAAAAGGTCAGTCTCAAAGGACCTACTGTTACGAATAGGCAGAAAATGACTCAAACACCACCTCTAGTGTAACCTCAAGCACAAGAAACTAATAATATGCAAAAAACTTGGCAACGTCGACCCTCGAGAAACATAGATGGACATTTGAGACAGTTCACACCGTTGGGTGAACCACTTCATTCTGTGTTACAACAATTACTTCAAAATAATTATATTCAGTTATGTGAGATCAGACATGAACCAGTAGTAAAACCCCCTTGGTGGGATGAAAATAAATTTTTTGATTATCATTGGTCCAAAGGACACAAAACCAACTCTTGTTTTCAGTTGAAGCATGTAGTGCAAGATCTCATTGATCAAGGCATAATTAAAGTAGAACCTACCACAGGCTCTTCCAATACCGATCACACCATTTTTACTAATCCTTTTTTAGATAATGAGAAGGGAAATGCATCTACTTCAATTTAAAATCTAAAGACCAAATTCAATTATACCCAAACTAGCCATGACTATACCATAAATTGCTTTTCTGAGTCAGATGCACGTGTGTCAATTTTTACTATCATAGATTATATTCCTCAATGTGAAATCCCCACTCATCATACTAAGATTACTATTCCTAGAGCACCATCTAGACCCAAAGTGTCTTCTGATTATAATCTTTTTGATCAACTTGGTAAAACCCCGGCCCTGATCTTTATCCTTGATTTGTTGCACACATCCCCCCAGCACAAGGAAATCCTTGAAAAAGCCCTGAAAGAGTATACTATCCCTACTGAAAATGATGTTGACCAATTTAAGGCCATGATAGGGAACTTCTCTATATCCCAACATGTTACCTTTTCAAAAGGTGATGTCCCACAAGATAGACTTGGGCATAATGATCCCCTACACCTTGAAGTTTTTGTCCATA
This sequence comes from Thuja plicata, assembly GCA_018584345.1. Taxonomy (NCBI): domain Eukaryota; kingdom Viridiplantae; phylum Streptophyta; class Pinopsida; order Cupressales; family Cupressaceae; genus Thuja; species Thuja plicata. Next base: position 738,001 of record MU226018.1, read on the forward strand.
ATTGTAAGGTCAAACAAGTCATGATAGACGGTGGAGTAGGGCTTAACATTTGTACCCTGAAGGTTTTCCTTTCTCTTGACTATAATGAAATTGATATTGATCCATCCTGGAAAATCACAATAAAATCATATGATGACGTCGAACATCCTTCCAAAGGAGTCATGGTATTTCCCATCAAAATTGGTCCAGTTATTGAGAATACATTGCTGCAAGTCTTGAACCTTGTCCTCCCTTACAACATGATCTTGGGATGCCCTTGGATCCATACCATGAAGTCAATTCTCTCCACATATCACCAATTTCTAAATTTTTTCCACAATGGAGTTGAGATCATTGTTCCAGGGGATCCTAATCCTTTCCAATTATGTGCTAATTTGAGAGAAAGTCTCACACAAAAGGTACCTACAAATAGTGAAGCAACACCAACCAATTATTCCAAATATGTTGATGTATCCACCCTCGCTAAGATGGTCAAAGGAAAGATTAAAATTGAAGATAAAGGTTGCGGAGATTATTTAATGACTCAAACATTTCATATTGGGAAGCTTCCTCTCTCCCCAAAGTACTATGGAAAGCCACGATTGTTGCAAAAAAAACCACCAAAGACCACTCTACAAGTTAGGCCCTCAATGACATTCACAAGTTGGGGAGGTTTGCATGAAGAACATGTGCATGATAACACATCTAGCTAGATTTACAAGGATACACAAAAACAAGAACAAGAATCCACTGAGATACATGTTGAAGATATGGACCAGGGTTCACAATAATGCAGAGAAAAGGCTACGATGGTTGCAATGGTCTCGGTGTGCAAAAGTAAGGGATTGTTGAACCTATTGTTACAAAAGGGAATCCTCCTCATTTGGGAATCAAATTTAAACCATTGTAAGTTGGCTCTTCAAATACTAAAATGGCCTCATGTAAAAATGTGGATATTTTGAATGATGACAAGGCATCTGATGTTCTATGTTTTGAAACTTCTGATTCCAATGAGTGGGAATGGAATTCATATTCCTCTAGTCCCTATGAGCTTGAGAGTGTCTTTCCTGAGTCTTATGACCCAAAAATTGAGGATAAACATGTTGACGACACACCCCCTCCAAAAACCTATCTTGATCCCTGGGCTAGAATTTTTTGGGATCCTAGTCCTGAACCTTATGTAAAAAAAGCCTCTAAATCTGATGAAACTAATCTTGATATCATTTCCCTTACCTCTGGCTTTGAAAACATTTTCAATATCGATGATGACATCCTATTGGTTTACCTTGAACTTATAGATTGGGATCACCAAGGATCAATGAGCTTAGATTGCTTCGAAATGATGAAGCAATAGAAAAATTGTTTGAGCTCCGTTAAGGCATGCCATCCAGTGATCATAAAGAAAGATTCTCTATTGAGATTTTCACCCCAACATACTTTGGGGAGTCAAATCCATCTTCTAGTCGCAAAAGTGAAAATGATAATATTAAAAGGGGAAAAAAGGAAAAGAATAGGTCTTCTGGTGAAAACCGAAAGGGACCATTAGACCACACAAAAGTAAAAATAAAGGACATATTTGAGTGTGAAAACCTGTTTGAGGTGCCCAAGGATGAAAGATTTGACATACCCCCTCTAAAGGAGAAGTCAACATTGTTGATTGAAATGATTGAGGAAATCAATTTGGGAATGCTGAATAACCCAAAAATCATACACTTTGCAGCTTCACTATCACAAGAAGAAAAGGAAGAGTTTGTCATATTCTTTCTAGAAAGATAGATTAATTTTTCCTAGTCCTACACTGATATGCCTGGCTTGGATCCAGAATTAGTTCTTCACCACTTACCTTTGAAGCCAGGTGTGAAACCAGTGAAACAAAAATTAAGGGAAATGCATCCTCAGGTAGCCCTTTTGGTCAAGGTAGATTTGAAAAAGTTACTGGATGTTGGTTTCATCAGGCCCATAGATTATGCAGATTGGGTTTCCAACCTAGTACCTGCTAGCAAACACACTGGGGGCATAAGGATATGCACTAATTTTTGTGATCTAAATAAAGCATGCCCTAAAGATAATTTTCCATTACCTAATATTGACATCATTATAGACATGACTACGTGATATGAGATGCTATCATTGATGGATGGTTTCTTTGGTCACAATAAAATTTGGATTGCTCCTGAGGATCAACTAAAGACATCTTTCACATGTCCTTGCAGAACTTGTTGTTGGAATGTCATGCCCTTCAGCCTCAAGAATGTTGGAGAAACATATCAGCGAGAAATGACTACAATATTTTATGATTTCATGCATATCCTGATGGAAGATTATGTTGATGACTTACTCTGCAAGTCTACCACCAAAAAATATTGTTTAAGCACTTTAGACAAAAAAATTCAGCGAATGGAATGATATAAGCTTCGCTTAAATCCCAAAAAGTGTGCTTTGGAGTTGTTTCTGGAAAACTCCTAGGGTATATTATTTCTCAAAGAGGCATTGAACTGGATCCTAAAAAAGTACAAACTATTTTAGAAATGCCTCCATCTAATACTCTAAGAAAGCTGAGAAGTCTACAAGGGAAATTGTAGTCTATCTGATGGTTCATTGCACAACTCGCAGACAAGTGTCAGTCCTTCCAAAATATGTTGCATAAAGGCGTGACTTTTCACTGGAATGAAAAATGTGAGCAATCTTTCCAACAATTGAAAGAATACCTGCTAAATCCTCTAATCTTGATGCCTCCCATTCCAGGCAAGCCATTCATCTTATATATTTTTGCTAGAGAAACTACATTGGGAGCTCTTCTAGCACAACATGATGAAAAATGAAGAGAAAGAGCTGACTCTTACATAAGAAAAACACCGGTATTATAATGAATTAAACTATTCACTCATTGAACGAGCCTGTCTTGTTGTGGTTTTCACAACACAAAAGCTAAGACATTATATGTTACATCAGAAAACTATGTTAGTGTCCTAGATTGACCCATTGAAATAGCTTTTAAATAAATCAGCTCTCACGGAATGCCTAGCCAAATGGGTAATGCTCCTGAGTGAATTTGACATTGAGTATGTAGACCGAAAAGAAATTAAAGGCCAAGTGATCGCAGATCAGCTTGCAGAATCGCCAGTTCCAGATGATCACCCATTGCTCTCAGAATTTCCAGACGAATCTATTTTCACATTCACAAACTCTAACGAATGACAACTATATTTTGATGGCTCACACACTAGACATGGATCAGGAGTAGGCATTATGTTTGTCACTCCACAAGGTGATGTAATACCAAAATTATACAGAATTGCATTTGACTGCACCAACAACATCACTGAATATGAAGCCCTAGTCATGGGGCTCAAGCTAGCTATTCAATGGAAAATTCAGCATCTTAAAGTGTATGGAAACTCCCAATTATTCATCCGACAAGTAAATGATGACTAAAAAACAAAAGATGAAAATTGATACATTACAAATAGTTGGCTGATTTTCTAAAGGATCAATTTGTTATAATAAGCTTTCGATAACTCCCCCAGGTACACAATAAGGAGGCAGATGCTATGGCTACTATCACATCTATGATTGACATGACAAACAATGAAGAATGATGTGAATTTCTTACCGAGTATTTGTTGCTTCTTGCATTTCATATTCTGTAATCTAAGCTCGTGTGTGATATTGTTGGTCCCAATTCCCCTTGGTACTAAGATATTTACAATTACCTACATGCCCAAATCTTATCTCCTGCTCTGTCTAAAAAAAAAATCTGAGCCCTTATTTGTCAAGCTGCTCGATATGTCATCATCAGTGATACCCTTTATAGTAGACCTTTTGACAAAAGCCTCCTCAGATGCCTCAATTTGCGAGAGGCTGAAACTGCTTTACATGAGGTCCATGATGGTATTTGTAGAGGACATTTCAATGGTGTAAGTCTCACCAATAATTTGGTAAGAGCTCGATATTATTGGCCCACCATGGAGTGAGATGTGCACAAGTTTGCTAAAAATATTATAAATACAAGATCCATGGAAACTTGATTCATGCTCCAGCACATGATCTACAACCATTTGTTTCTCCATGGCCCTTTTCTCAATGGGCATTTGATCTTGTAGGGAAGATTACACCTTTGTCTTCTGATGGCCACAAGTATATCATAACAACCACTAAATATTTTACCAAATGGGTAGAGGTTATCCCTATGATGTATATCATGGGAAAGAAAGTTTCAAAATTTATTCTAAATTATATCACTTACTGCTATGGAGTTCCTTTAGCTATCATTATTGATCATGGTAGCCAATTTCAAAATAATGATGTTACAAAGCTTTGTGAGAAGTTTAAAATTTTCCATGGATTTTCCAACATTTACTATCCACAGGGAAATGGTCAAGTTGAGGCATCTAATAAAATAATAATCAAGATCCTTCAAAAGACTGTCAATGATGCTAGCTGAGACTAGCACCTGCAACTAAATCCAGCTCTTAATTTGGGCCTACAAAACTAGTATTCGCACCCCCACTGGTGCCACCCCATACTCTCTTGTCTATGGCATTGAGGCCATCTTACCCCTTGAGGTTGAAATTTCATCATTGAGATTATCTTTGCAACACATTATTGATGATGAACTATACAAAGTTTCTAGGTTGCATGAGCTTGAAATGCTAGATGAGCAGAGAAAATCCACCTTGGTCCACCTACAAGCATATCAAAACCATCTCAAATGGAGTTACAACAAGAAATTCTGAGTCTGCCATTTTGAGATTGGAGACTTGGTTCTGAAAGTGAACTACAAAACCTAGCCACATAGAGAGAAGCCTGGGAAATTTGAACCAAACCGGGAAGGACCCTATATAGTCATTGGAGCATATGGGTCCGGAGTCTATCAGCTTGCAACACTGGAGGGAGAACCCTTGTTAGAAGTAGTGAAAAACATGCACCTCCACAAGTATTACGCATGATCCTGAAAAATGTAACAAAAAAATTGCAAAAGTTCATGAAAAAAGTACAAACTTTTTTGGAAAAGTTTCTAAAAAAATACAAAAAAGAGAAAAAAAAGAGAAAAAGGTGAAAAAGAGAAAAAATGGTTGCCTTGATGAAAACCTGGTAAACAGGTGTCTTGGCACGCAAAATAGAAATAAAGAGAAAAATTATGTCCACAAGTGAAAACTTGGTAAACATGCACTTTGGGCAAGTACCGTGGTGAAAACTTGGCAAACAGGCGCCACACGTAGTAAGTTATTGCTCCAACATCTATTGTGATTCCACCTGGTATTCTATTGTCCTTTTTTATCATATCTTCACTTTGAGTCGACCTTAGTGCCCCTTTATGGCCTGTAACTGGTTGATATTCTTTGTCCTTGGCACACCTAGTTTGTATGTATCTTTGGCCTTTATACATAGTCTGTATTCTGTCTCAGGACAGATTCCTGGCAATGAATGACTTTGAATTTGAATTCAAACTGGGGGCAAGACCTCAAACATGGTTGTTTCATAGGGTTCCTCGATTATTAGATTGGAGATAACAACTTGTAAATATCATAATGTCGAGAAAAAATCTGAAAAAACCAAATAAGAGGCTAAAAAAATCAAATTTTGTTTTGCATAATGTCCTAAAAAAATGATAAAAATCAAATAATGTCCTCAAAAAAAATCAATAAAAATCAAATATGATCCTGAAAAAGACCTTAAAAATCACATATGATGCTGAAAAAAGTCTCTAAAAATTGTATAAAGTCATGAAAAAATTCCTAAAAAGCGTAAAAAGAATTGAAAAAATTCTAAAAATCATAAAATGTCCTCAAACAAGATCATCACAAAAAAATTTAAATATCTCAAAACCCCTAAAAATGGAAAAATTATCTTCAAAATTTGCAATAAATTTGTCCATACTTGTCTTTCTTTTGAGTAACGATCATCATGTATGCAGACATCAGTGACATAATCATCATCATGTGGTTAATGAAATCATGTTCTCACAAGCGCGAGCTAAAGCATTGTGACTCAACACTCAATATTATTGGGCTTGTTCAACATTTGGATGTTGTTAAGAATTAAAGGAAGATTGTTAGAAGATCTACGAGTGATAAAATTCAATGAGAAGATATAAGGAAAAGATTAAGCAGTTAAATCTTATTATTAGAGTTCTAAGAAAAGTTCAAGTTATGAGGTAAAAGGTAAAAAGTTTACCGAGCTAAGATTTGAGAAGAAGATGTTTGAACGACTGAGCGCAAATGATGGAAAACCTAAGCAAGGAGATTAAGAGGCTAAATTTTGTCTATATAAAGGATGAGAAATAAACAGAGAGAATGATGATGGTGAATTGATCAGAGAAGAAGAAGAAGCAAAAGAACATAAGTTACCGAGCAAAATAGAGAAAGAGAAAGAGAAAAATCTACAGTTTGAAGCAGAGACAAACAGAGTATGTGATGCTAGTATTCATGTGAGCATAAAGGATTTAAACCAAGCAAAAGGTAGTTTCTATATTTATAGATCAAAGTTTTACTGTTGGTTATTAGTATTTGTAACAAAGAAAATCTCTTAACCGAGTGGATTTAATAGTCCTATTTGTAAATCCTAGACATAGGTGACATTCCAAAAGAGTGTTTAAAGTCCTCTAGCAAGGCCACTCCTAACAGGGTGAAGATCTTAACAGATCTGAGGTAAATCCCTTAACAAGGTCACATCTAGCAAATGTGTTTGTAATCTTTAACATGATAAGTTCTTAACCGAGTGTACTTCAGAAAGGTAGATTTTTATTGTGGGTCACAATTCCCATAGAGGTTTTTCCCATATTGGGTTTCCTTGTTAAAATCTAGTGTTAACTGAGTTTGAATGATTGATTTGCATATTATGAGATGTATGGTTGTTTAAGTTATTAAGTTATTTTGTGAGACGGTTATTACTATATTTAGTTCTACCGAGTGAATTAGTTGTTGAGAGATTGATGAACATCAATCTACCCAAGAACCCTGCATGCAAAACTGCTACGAGAATGAAGACAGAAGATAGAAGAAACAGAAGCTATGGCGGCCGATAGGCCAGAGAATGAAAAAGCATGTTGACA
>MU226018.1:747124-805425 GCA_018584345.1 Thuja plicata
TTCTATATTCAACAATAAATGATTTACAAACTCCTTAAGAATTACAAAGCGGACAATCCTTATAAAGGATGCCGAAACCCTAAAAAGGGAAACTAACAGAAATAGAAACTACCTAAGATTAGCTTAAACAAACTAGAGTGAATAGGGAAGTTACTAATTAGATCATAATGATTTAAATTAGTAACCCCGATAGACTATTACTCTAACATTAGTGAGCTAAGTTTTAAGTATTTAAGTTGATTTTTTCAGATTCACCCCCCACCCCCCTCTTAGTGGGACCAATGTAATAACCACCACTATTCTTCTTTCTAAACATATCATCAATAGACCAAGAGATACAATAAAGATAATATGGACTAGTGAGTGCATCTGAAGGAAAAACATGTGTATCAAAATCCCTAGGATCCTTTGCATAAGTGTAGGAATTTTTTTTTTTTTTTTTTGCAATTTGCTCCATACATCTCAATCATATAATGAAAATAAAAAGATAATTTCACATTTCATTTACACAGTTCATCTTAGCATGAGGAAAATATTACATTTCTTGAGACCAAAAGGTTTATTACACTAAATAATGATACTATAAAGATATTGAAGTCCTTGGTCACTATGATTCTTCCATGACCTACAAATCATGAGAGAAGAACATGATCCAAATGCTTTTCCATCCAACCACGAAGCGTAAGCTCCCTCAACACTCTTTGATAGAAGAGATCCCAAACTTGCACAAGGTACCTGACAATCTAGAACTGGCATGAGGGATGAAATCTAGTGTAACATGATATATCTAACATACATTTCATATAAAGAACATGATATGTCCTACTATCATGATATGACAAAGAGTACAAGTAATACAAGTAAGCATCAAGTATCAACAATGATTGGAAAAATATTTGGTCAAAGCATCTTTTTAGTTGAATGTTAGCATATAGATCTAAAGTGGAGAGATACCCTTCTTTGTTTACCCATATTTGGCACTCATCTAGAAATCAAATCTTATCATGCAAGAAAAGTATTACTAAAAGAAAAATACTCCCCTTTCAAAAAACATTATGAAAAGAATATGGTACTATTTGTGGATGCATGGTTTGTTCAGACATATCTCACAAAGGATTCAAACATTTGGATTCGAAGCAATTCGGTCAAAATTAAGTACAATTTCAATACTATTAAACTCCAATATTAACATTTATTAAACAATACAAGGTAGTAATCATTTAAATTAAAACTTGATATAAATTCAAATATAATAAGTTAATATGAAATCATACATAGAAAATATCCCTTGAACATATTTTAATCATCTAAAATCATCCTCTATATTTTCAATTTATTTCACATAATGGCCAGATAAGAAATTTAACAATAATTCAACTATAACAAGAATAAGAATAAGAACAAAACATAATATAATATAATTCTTTCAAGCTTTTAAATGTCTATATCTCAAATAACATATTTTAAATAAATATTCAATAATTATCGTTTAAGAATGCATTTTGTAATCATCAATCGATAATCAATAATTAATCTTTAATTGTCTCAATCATATCTATTGTTTCTCCCATAATGAAAAATATGCAATAGTGTATCTTTAATAATTAAGTTCATGCAAAAATTGGGACATGACATCCTTAAGGAGGTATAAAACAAGAAAGGCACAAGTAGGATAAATAAAAATTGAATAATAAAATTTAGCATGATCTATGTATAATTGATACACCCACAAGGTGTATTTGTGTCATTATGTATGCTTAAGATGATACAAATGGGTCACTATGTTTAGATTCTTTATAAGAGGAATCATCATAAGAAGATAAATCTAACTTTAGGTATTGAAAGAAGGATATCATGACATGCAGTAAGAGAACTCAAAGGTAAAATATCATCATGCTCATCAATATCATTAGTCATAAGGAAAATGTGAAGCTCATGAATAAGTGAAGTGAGTATGTCTAAGGGGTTCAAAAGGAGAGGCAATAAATATGAAAAATGAAGGGTTGAAAGAGTCACACATGAGAAAGTAATGCCTTTATAAATAATATAAACCCAATCGTATTATAAAGGGACAAGAGAGAATAAATGACTGTGGGAACTGATGTTGTAATTATATGAGCATATCAAAAATAATAATAACAACATGAGTGAAAGGTAAAGAAAATTGACTGTGTGAATATGTGATGAAAGACATATAAAAAATGATAATTGGGTAGGAATCAAATAGATATTGATAACAAAACCTCAAAACCTAAGTAATAGAAAATAACCAAGCACAAATTAAAAAGGTAGTTCCAAACCCTAATTAGATATAAGATGAAGGACATACAATTATAAAAATTAGTCTAAAAGCCCTAATTTAAAAGGAACAAATCCTAAAGTTGAAACCCTAGTCCAAGTAGGAATGTCAAGTTACAAAAATGTAAGGTGAAGTACATAAATATCATAGCTAATTAAATATTTCAAGAAAATAAGAGGATAATTCAAGTAGATAAAAGAGCTCAATCTAATTGCCAATAATGGCATGTTGTGATGGTTAAGTTGTTGTGTTGTTGTTCTTGTCATCAAGGTTCAAATCTCATTGGGGATGAGGTCCCCCATTTGTGGCCTCACCGGTTCATAGCTTCGAGTCAAAGTGTTTACCCCTCTTTTAAAAAAAAAAGAGTTCGATCTCATTATTTAAATAGATGCTTTAATTAAATATATCTACAACAAAATGAATGGTACTTAGCTTTGAAATTAATGAAGATGACACTATGTAGCTATCTAGAATCCATTTATCATGATATCATATTTTTATGACCTATCACTGACTTGGAAATTTGACTAAGCATACTTTTTTGGTTATCTTCTATGATTTTGAAATTGAGACTGACATGCAAATTTGAACATAAATATCATAGACTTGATTTAATTAAATTCTAAGTAATTTGAATTTGTTCACCATTGTGTATATTCTTTTAATCTTTGTAATGATTGGTGAAATTTATCACCCTTGAAGATTCCATTAAATTATGAGAGCTGAGTTTTCCTTGATTAGAGCCATAAATGAATCAATTCAATGATGATTAACCAAGATTGAGAACAAAAGGAAAAAAAATACAATATACTACTAGGATAATGGTTACTAGTATAGTTATTTTTATCCATTTGTAATTAATTTCTAGATGTGCTCAATTCCTAGATCCTAAATAATTCATTTGAATTGGGGTTGATCTTCAAATACACCAATCTAACATGCAATTTAAAATCAGTATACTTTAATTAGCTTATACTGATTAGTAATAGAGAAAAATATGAGCCCAAGTTAAGAAATTCAAATTTAAAGATTTGAGGTGCAAATCTATAATTATGAAACTAATCTAGACCAATTATACATCCACAAATCTAAACCAAGGTAATGAATGATTGGATTTAGAAACCAAATCTAGATCTTAGAGATTATGATAATAAAGTTATTTAGAAACTTCATGATTGGATTTAGAAACCAAATCTAGATCTTAGAGATGTATGATAATAAAGTTATTTAGAAACTTCTTTTTAAATATATTATCTTATAGACCAATTAATACATAAAAAATAACTTAATCACCATAAATATAAAATATAAAAGTTATTTATAAACTTCTTTTCAAAGATACTATCTTCTAGACTAATTAATGCATAAAAAATAACGCAATCACTATAAATAAGAATATAAAGAAAAAATCTACTATTATTCCCAATACATGATCATTTCTCCCCTTTTAAACCAACTTTATTAAAATATTATACTTCGAAAATTTCAAATCCTCAATATTTCTTCTTTGGTCAAAAGTCACAATCTTGTAAATATTATCAATTACCTTCATCAATCTTATATTCTATTATATTAAAATTGAATTTTATTGATGAAAGAACTTGAAATCCAATCCTAATTGAACTTTTTTGATTGTTAGGTTCTTATGTAATACCAATAATTTTAGATATCTATTTTATCAAGAATTTTAGTGAAAATCAAAGCAATAGAGGCAAGTGTAATGCTATGGCATAATATCTTAATATCCTACATTCCTTTGGAAGACGAGATTGAAACTAGACAAAAGACAATGTAATTATTAATTTATCCCATTCACAATACATTACAAATTCCAAGTAAATTTAAGAAGACTTTATTTAGCCACTTGCCCAAGTTGGTAAAAGTGATCTCAATGATTGCCTTTTACAATACTATTCTATTTTGAAATAGCAAGCACTACGCATGTGTGATTCCTTTGTGCATATTTTCCTTTGATTTCTCCTTGTAGGAAATAAAAGAGACGCCCACAAGCAAATCATTCCAAAAGAGGACCCCTCTATAAGGGGTGAGTATCTAAGGTGAACCCCACTCGTGTGCAATGGTGGAAGGGGAATCTCTTATGAAAATTGAACAAAAAGACAAACCGACTAACCATTAACAAAGAAATTTGGACCCACACATATGCAAACTTTTGCCCCTTAATGTCCATCACATAATTTCCACTGTGGGAGTTTCAAATCTAAAGTAAAATAGAAAAAGAAAATGCTACCATGGTTTGTTTGGCTCTTACTGATTAGAAGAGACCTTTGATAAAAGTGGAACTTACCTTTCTGATTAGACCCCCATTTTCTTTTGACCAATAATGTATAGGTAAAGAGGAAGTGCCAATGTTCTATGATTCTATCAATGCTCAAAGGACAAGGAATTTCATTTTTTCTAACTCTAAATGGTGTAGGTTACATCTCATGGCCATATATATTAATATTTTTATAAAAAAAAATAGAATATGTTTTTTTTTTTTGTCTTTGATAAGTTTTAAGTGTCTTGTTTGAGAGTAACTAGTGAACTTTTATTTCAATTCTTCTAGATTAAAAGTTATGTCACCATTGATTTGATGGGTTAATACTTTTTGGTGTGTAAAAGAAGAGATTAATAAATTTTTTAATATAATATTGAAAGGTTATTGAATAACGACAAGTTGCAATAATTTGCTATCTATATACAAATTTGAAACAATTTCTACTCAAATACAAACAAACACTCTTACCAAATACATAAAGACAAGGTTATTGAACCTTTAACATTTATCGTATAACTAAAATGATTCTTCCTATAATATAAAACAATCTTAAATATTTAGATTTGTAAAGGAAAATAAAGGTTCTTTAAATTGGGTGAATCAATTTAATAAAATAGATACATATATAATCATTAAATTAACCTAAATTTCATATAGATATTTAGGTCTAGGTGCTTTGATTACTTTATCGCTAGATGTAAATGTGTAGATTAATAAAAATAATAGCACGTATCTTTATGCATTAACATGACTTTGTATTGGATGACCCTCTTTGTATTTTCTTTGTTGGTTATTCATTGATTACCCTGTTTTGCTTGTCAGGGGAACAATATATCAGAATTTTGTATATTTTACATTTTATAATTAATGTAATCCTTTCAGTGGCCTTGACCACTTTTATAATAATAATAATAATAATAATAAATCCACAAGCCTTGGGATTATAAATGACAAGGGACAATCTATTTTCACATCAAAATCGATAATTTTTATTGACTTTCTACAAAGATGAATACACATATTAGGAACAAGTTCGTGGTCATAAATAGGGCATGCACCTATTAACTTGTACTATGAAATCTACAATCTACAATTCTTCACTTGGCCTCATGGCACTTCTTTGAATATTTAATAGCTAGCAATATTTATGAATATCTTATTAGGATTGTCATTATGTTACTAGAGATGTGTTCTTATAGGTTAACTCACAAAAAAATGTATATGATATTGAAAACAAAATATTTTTTTTTATGTCTTACATGCATATGCTCCTAAGAATGCTTGTGTGAATCTAAATTCCTTTTAGTATTCTAAGCAAAGTGTGTACTATGAATGTATTGATGCCTTTAAATGCAAGGACATAGTAAGACATCATGTCAAATTATGTTTAGTTAGCCCTAAGCAAGAAGGGTATATGAAAGTCAATAAGATTAAAATTTAGAAATGATAATTTCATGACTATGAATATTTGCCAAAACATGAAAAGGGTCAAATTAAAGTGAGTAATATGTGTACACAATTGTGTGCACATATAGGTGTAATTAGAGCATGTATAGGACAAACATATGAGAATGTGTGATCATAGAGATAAAATGGGGGAGGGTGTGTAAATGATAAGCACGTGACATAGGGCAAGAGACTTTTGCACATAATTTTAGAATTTAGAATTTTATAAAAAAAATCCCTAAAATAAATATAATTTTTTTTCTATTAAATATAAGTATATCAAAAAGAGGAAAACATCCATGAGATCTTACAAAATTACGAAGGTAGAGCCTTCCCATAGAAATTCAACGGACACAAGAGTACATAGATCAAAATACTACAATGTTCAAAATGAGCATCAAAAAGAAAAGAGAAAAGATAGGCTATAGGAGGTAGCCGTCAATGGCGTCGACCCAGGTGGTCCAGTCCTTCTCCCCCTCCATCTAGGCGACCTTCTTCTTGTCTTGGATCTGGGCCAGCATGGCCAACTCATCTTTCTTTTATTTTTTGTTCTTCTTAATTTCTTTGTTGATCTTTTGCAGAGTCTTCTCAAAATTCTACAGATTGTCCAGGTTGTCCCTCCACTCATATCCATTCTTAAGTTCAAAAACAAAGAAGGTAGCATGTCCGATTTGGAGAAACCTCCTCAGCTTCTCTTTGTCCATCATCATGGTGGTGTGAACCTGCAAGGAGATATTAAGATAAGTGAGTTTTTTAGAAAACTCAGTAAGGACCCTGGGAGAATCTTGAAATCTTTCTTCGTTCCTGCACTTCCAAATCTGCCATAAGATGTAAGAGGTTAAGATATTCCAAAAAAAATTAGCGTCGTTCTTAAGCCCCGTAATATGACCAGTAACAATTTCAAAAATAGATATGCATATAGGATAAGTAATGCCAAAAATATTCCATATAGTCCTAGCAAAGGAACATTCAAAGAAGATATGTCTGTTGGTTTCAGGAAGGTTACAAAACTTACAACAATTATCCTCATGGTTAATTTTCCTGATAGGAAGCCTATCTAATAAAAAGAGCCACTTAAAACATTTAACTTTAGGTTCTACACAACCTTTCCATAATACTTCAAAGTACTTTTTCCAAGAAAAATTATCCAGAGAGGAATACCAATTATTATTAATATGGTCAACGATGGCACCATCATAACCAAGAATCTTATATATGTTCCTAGCTTTGATCTTGGATAGGATGGTCCCATCCGGCCATTTACATTTCAAGTATATGTCAGAGTCAGTGTTACAAGTGGTAGGGAGATTTTTAGTAGCTTTGAGGATCATGTTATAAGTCCTTTTTTGAGAAGCAGGAATATCATAAGAGCTTCTAATGTTCTCCCAGCTAAGCAGTTGGTCATGATCAAAGAGGTCAACGAGCTGAGAGATGCCTTTATTAGACCAAAATCTAGCATAGCAGCCTTGGGACAGGGCAAGTGGTTTGCCAGAAAGATGAAGGTTCCACCAAATGGACCTTTCACCATAAATGTGGGTGGCGTCATGAAAGTCCTTGTTAGTAATAAACTCTCTAACATGATTCCAGGCCTTCCAAATTGACTTGAAAACCTCAGAACCCTGAACATTAATGGGAAAGTTACCCATGACCAAGTCAACATAAGGGAGGTACTTCCAAGACTTAGCGTTCTTAGGGTAACCTCACTCAATATTATTTCTAACAAGGACCTTCCATGGTGTCATGCCATCCATGGAGTGAAAAATCCATTTGGCAGCAAGGGCAATTCCTTGAAGCCTAAGATCTTTCAACCCCAATCCCCCAAGAAGCTTACTGTTGCAGCACCACTTCCAATTAACAACATGAGCTTTTTTAATTCCTTTTCCATCCGACCAGAGGAAGTTCCTAACAACTTTCTAAATCTCAAAAATTTGGTAGTTGTTAAACATCCAAGCAGAAGAGTAGTAGATTTTATAAGAGGACAAAATCTTCTGGCAGACTTAAAGTCTGCCAGCCAAGGAGAGGGAGCGGTTATGCCATTTGTCAAGTTTGTTGGTGATTTTCTCTTTAACCCAAAGCCACATGTCTTTAAGAGAGGGGTTAATGTCAAAGGGAATGCCAAGGTATCTAACAATCTTTTGAGGGCCTCCCCATTTAAATTCATAATTTTAAACCAGTCAGGTGGTTTCTCCTCCCAACCAAGACAAATGGATTTGGAGTGAGAAAGTTTAGCACCAGACATATTGCAGAATAAATTAAGTTTAGTTTGAAGGGCTTCAAAGTTTTCCATAGTAGCTTCAAAGAAAATGGTGGTATCATCAGCGAATTGGCTATTAATGAGAACATCCTCATTAGGCAGTGAAATACCTTTCACAGCCAGGGATAAGGTATTGTCCCTAAGAAGGTAGTACAGGGCATAAGAAGCAATGGAAAACGGAGCAAGTGCCAGGGGGCATCCTGCCTAATAGACTGCTCGAGAGGGAAGGAGTCAGAGAGAGAACCATTAATGTCAATTTGGGCACAAGCATCATGAAGAAGAACTTTAACCACTTTACAGAAGAAGGTAGGAAAGCCAAAAGCCTCCAGCATCATGGAGATGAAATTCCCCTCAACTCTGTCATAAGCTTTCTCAAAATCTAA
Organism: Thuja plicata; assembly: GCA_018584345.1. Classification (NCBI taxonomy): domain Eukaryota; kingdom Viridiplantae; phylum Streptophyta; class Pinopsida; order Cupressales; family Cupressaceae; genus Thuja; species Thuja plicata. The sequence goes on from MU226018.1 coordinate 755,785, forward strand.
CAGGAAGATGGCAGAATTCTGATGGGATTGATTAGCCCAGTGCATGGCTTCCCAACTAGTAATGACATTTTCCAGAATGTACCCGCCTTTAATAAATCTCATTTGGGTAGAACAAATCAGCTTGGGAAGGATGTTGACAAGTCTGGTGGCCAAGATTTTGGCAAAAATTTTGTAGGAGACATTTAGAAGTGTTATGGGTCTCCAATTCTTGATGAGGGATTTATCCCCATCCTTGGGGATAAGCTTAATAATTCCCCTGTTTATGGAGTTACCAAGAGAGCCACGAGAAAGAGCCTCATAATAGATCTCAAGGAGGTCCTTACAGATCCATTTTTGTTTGGCTTTATAGAATTCAATAGGGATGCCATCAGGGCCGGGGGCCTTGTCCGACTTAAGAAAACTAATGGCTTTTTCAACTTCACCAAGGGATATATGTTTGGCAAGGGTATTGGCATCCTCCGTAGAGACAATCTTAGGAATAAGAGATCGGCATCTATCCCTAAGAGAGGAAGCTTCAATCGAATCCCTGGAGGAGAATAAGTTTTGATAGAAGTTATCAAAGGTATCCTTAATAGTATCAAGATCCGTAATTTCTTGGTTATCAATGATGATCCTCTCAGTGGATTCATGTGAATGCTTGTGTTTAATCAGATTGAAGAAAAATTTGGAACCACGATCACCATATCGAAGCCAGTGGGCCCTAGCCCTAATCTTAGCTCCCCTAGTCTTAATGACCTGATGTTTCCTAAGAGCATCTTTAGCCTTAATAACTTGGGAGGTAAGGCCAAAATCAGAGGGGTTAAGTTGACTATTAGCTTCAGCTGTAGCTAATTCATTAGAGGTGTTTTTAGTGAATCTGAAATCTTTAGCCCTTTTCTGACCAATAGTTTTTAAAAGGTTCTGCCAGGCAATGATGTTCAAATTCCACTTGTCAATGTAACTATCATTCGGGAAGTTGTTCTTGTTAATAATGTTGATAATATGGATAGCAGTAAGTACATCATCATCATCGAGAAGACTGGTGTTTAAGATGAATTTGGGTCTAAGAATGCGGCTGACGGCAGGAGAGGTGTTGAAAGTGAAGGAGGCAAAAATGGGATGGTGATCAGACAAGGATGTGGGGGTGACAAGGACAGAATTGCCAACATTGTCTGGCAAGACAGAGAAAAAGTTTCTACTAGCATAGAACCTATCAAGTCTAGAATAAATTCTAGCATTACCTTGTTGATAATTGCACCAAGTGTGCCAAAGACTTGGATTGCTAGCCTTGTTGCCAAACAAGGGGTCGAAGAGGTGTTTAGAGTTCTTAAATCTATTCCAGGAAAATTTTTCACTATCTTTCCAGGAAAATGGTAGCCCTCCATTCTTATCATCCTGACATTCAACCATGTTGAAGTCACCAGCAATTATCCAAGGGATGCAAGGGAGGGAGACCATCCATCCCCAAAGGCTAGCTCTTTCATTAACATCATTAGAGGCATAAATAGAGCATATGCCAAATTCATTATTATTATAATTTAGAGTGATCCAAATAGCTCTGTTGCAGGGGGAGATACCCTGATTGGTAATATATTTCGCCCACTTAGGGCTGACAAGAAGGGCAACACCACCCCTACCCCTCGGGTGATTGGTGTTGATTTTAATAGCATCTTTCCAAAGAAAATTAAGGTTTGTTTCCAGAACAAAACCAGTAGTCTTAATTTCTTGCATCATAAGGAAATCCAAATGTTTACAATTATTCATAAAGTTTTTAATAACAAATTTCCTATCCGAGGACTCGAGCTCCCTAACATTCCAAGAAAGATAATTCATGAGGAAACATTTGAGGGGGAAGAACGCAATTCAGATGATTCTAAATAGGTGATAATCTCATCAGTACACATTTCATCATTTTTCTTAATGTTTTTGTTTTTGGATCGGGGGGGTCTCCCTCTGCGTTTAGAAGTAGGAAAGTCGGTCATAAAATCTCCCTCATTATCAGTTAGGGTTTCAGGTTCAATAGAGTGCATAACACCAGAGTGGTCAATTTCAGCTGCTGGTTTCGAGGTAGGGATAACCGTAACAACATATTCATCGATGATCTCTTAAAATGGTTTGGAAGGGTTCGGAAGAGGCGAAGAGTTAGGGCTGATAAAAATAGAGGAGGCAGGTTGGGAGTCAGGCGAAGCAAGCTCAACAGGGCTGAACATGTTTGAGACGGCAGGAGAAGAGCAGGATTGAGGTTTGGAGGAAGTGCTTTGGATGTTGGTTTTCCGTCTGCATTTCTTAGTCACATTCTGGAATCCATCCGTCTGGGGGCTAGCATTATTATCTATCAAAATGGGTTGAAAGACAACAGGGGCGGAAATAGGGTTAACATCCGAGTTGGTAGTTTTATCCATGGTCTGGGTATTTTTAGGAATCACGGTTTCCATTACCTTTACAGATTCCGTAGGGTTGGGAGCGGGTTTCTTTTGGAGAATAGGGCAATCTTTCCTTAAATGCCCTTCTTGGCGGCATAAGAAACATGCATTAAGCCCACCGAGAATTTCAATGGGGCAACTGTATTTAGTATCTTCAACATTGATATGAAAATTTGGCAGAATTTCAAATCCAAGGTTCAGGGAAATGAGAATGCGGGTGTCCATGTGTGGGACAAGACGCACAATATCATCCATTCAGATGACTTTCCCTAATGGTTGAAGCAATTGAGGGATAAATCTCCAAAGGAAGGGCGGAATATGCTTAACAACTATCCAGCGGGGAGCCGAGAGGGCTGAAACCTCTTCATAATTAGCATCTGGAGACCAAGCAATAGCTCTAAAGGAGGCCAAGCCAACAGACCAGTATTGTTTTTTTAAAACTTCAGTTTGTGCTTCATGATTCACAAAAAAAATGACAAAGAGACCCTTTTGAATCTGTCGACAAAATGAAATATGAAAGCCCATTTTAAGATTCCAAAAATTAAGGAACCAATCATCTAGGAATTTCCTAGGAGGGCATTTATCCAGTTCGACAACCGAAAAGAAAATAACAGAGCTTCTTAACCTATTTTTCTCCATAACAATTTCAGCAAGCATTTTGGAATTGGGAGAAATAGAGAAAGGAGTTCCAGAGGTCCTAGAATCCTTACCGGGTTTATGGGATCCATTAGAAATCACAAACTTGGCCTCTGCGTTAGTGGAGATGCCCGTGTTCGCTACGGCTTCTGAGAAAGACCTAGGTCGCGCAGGAGGAGGTTTTGAATTTGGGACAGAGGAATTGGATTTGTTGAGGTCGACATTAATGGTTTCCACTCTCGTCAGAACCGAGGAGGAGGGAGTGGGTACGGGTGCAGACGGGGAGGAAATGCCATTAAGATTATTAGTCATATTGCAAATTGGAATGCACACACCTGTTGAGGATGAGATCCCATCGCCAGCTAGGCGTCCTTGCTTGTTTCCTTTGCTCGCCACGGTGACCGTCAGAAGATCGCCACCCGATCTAGCCAAATCCGCCAAATTCGCCGTGAAACAAATGGAGTTTTCGCAGGTTTTTCGCCAGATGCACCATAAATATAAATTTAAATAAAAATAACAAGAATATATAAATACAATTACAAATTATTTGTTAGTACTCAATATCTATTTAGTCAACAAAAATATATAAAAATGATGTCTAAAGAGAGATCCATAATATATCCTTAAAACATGTTAATATTTCTATTACACATTTTAACCTTAAATTTTATTTTCTATTTTTTAAAAGACAAATATAAATTGATAAATGGAATATTATGAGCATATTTTACTTCCAACAGTTCTACTAACCTTCTAAAATATAACTTCATGTTACCTTCACATATAATTATATATTTTGGATTAAAAAATATTTGAATTTAAGAAATAACATAAATATTAAAAAACTAAGGTTAAACTTTCAATTTAAACATCATAATATTTTGGAGAAAGTGTCCCTTAAATTATCAAAAAATTTATAATCAAATTTTAAAATTATATTTAAAAGATTCATCATTATGAGAGAAAGAGAATTTATAACAAAATCTATATTAAAATATATAATCTTTTTACAAAGATCTCTCTCTCTCTCTCTCTCTCTCTCTCTCTCTCTCTCTCTCTCTGTGTGTGTGTGTGTGTGTGTGTGTGTGTGTGTGTGTGTGTGTGTGTGGGCGCACGCGCACATAAACAACATACATGAAGGATTAATATAAAATTCTTCATATCATTAATATTTTACATATCTCTTATTTATAAACTTAAAATTTAATTGATAAATAACCTTACCAACTTAAAAATAAAATACTATTCGTTTGAACAAGTGACATAGTTGGCTAAGGGCTTTGGGTTCTTTTCATATAGGTCTTGAGGTTGATTCTCTCTACTCGAGCTTACTTGATGATAGTAGGTCATCGTGAAAGGGATTAATGGTCAGACTTGATTCTCTTTGTCCAGGCTTACGCAATGATGGTGAGTCATCCTGGAAGGGATTAGTCGTCGAGCTCAATTCTCCCTGTCTAGGCTTACTTGATGTTGGTAGGTCATCCTAGAAGGGATTAGTCGTCGAGCTCAATTCTCTTTGTCCAGGCTTACCTGATGATGGTAGGTCATCCTAGAAATTAGTCATTGGACTCAATTTTCTCTGTCCGAGCTTACCTAATGATGGTGGGTCATTCTAGAAGAGATTAGTCGCTAGGCTCAATTTTCTCTCTTCAGACTTACTAAATGATGGTGGGTCATCCCAAACCAGATTAGTCATTAGGTTCGACCCTGTGCCTCATCTTACCTAATGATAATAAGTCATCCTTAAATAGTTTAGTCATCAAACTGAATCACAAAGACGCCTCTACATTAAATTAAAAAAACAAAAAAAAACACTTCATAAATAAATGTAAATGTCCTCCTTCCCATGTATATTCTCCAAGCTACTCAAGCTTTAATAGACCGGACATTGTAAAGGACAAAAAGCACATATAGTGGTGTCCTTTGACATGAAGAGCCTCGTCTACATCAATAGCCCCCATGAATCTCCCAAGGGGTCATTGCTTGACTAAGAACAAAGGAGATCTCATGAAATTATTGAAGAACCACAAAAAAACACCGGAACCCTAATAGTCTTTTTCACACATATAGAAACAAATACTCAACAGGGTTTTTTTTATTTTATTTAGCCGCCCTTCACTTTAGAAATGAGGCACTTATAAATTACACATTTTTATCAGTTGGTAGTGGACACTGATTAGGATTAGACTTACAAAGGTTAAATTTAATTGGTAAAATGAGAAGCACAGTGAAAAGTAAAAGCAGCCCCCAAAACCCACCTTCAATGCACGCGAAAAAAGCACTGGATAAGGCGAGTGGATCCATTGTGCAGCCAAAAATCAAAAAATTTGGACGTGCCCACTAATTCAAATCCACCAATAAGGAAACCCATTTTCCAAAATCCAACATTGCAAGCACCCACCAGAAGAATTAATTCTACAGTTAGCAGAAGGTGAGAATTGAATTCAGCCCCTTGTGTTTCCTTCAATGCAATTGAATTTGGAAAAATAAAGTGGAATTTGAATATGCTTCCTGCTTTTACTGATTCGAGTCATTTGGGAATTCTTCTTTTGATTCTTGAATTGGTAGTGTTTTAGGATTATTAGGTCTTGGACCCTTCCAGCTGTGTCTGGTGCAATGTTTTTAAATCAATCATGATCACTGGGAATTTATTCACTTGGCTTGTTGAATGTACACATCAGCACTGCCACTTCTCACGCGATCATCCATGTCAGTAATAGGCTTAGTATACTTAGTACGTGCTACTACTGCTTTAGGCCTAGGACTCCGAGTACTGTTGTTGAAGGCTTAGCATATTCAAAATGGTGGGTTTTAGCTTGAAGTATGTTGTATTCATGGCTGTAGTGTTAACAAAGATTGCTATTTCGATGAATGGTGTTACAGTTTTATGACTTTTGAATTTAAAAGCAATCTGGAATTGTTTATCGAATTGGTTTTGTTGTGGGTTGTCTCAACCCTGTTTTGAATTGCCCTAACGTTGGGAAGTCCCTTAGCTTGTGGTATTTCTGGTTGGAGTGTCTGATGGATTTTTGGCATCCCGAATGTGATTTGAGGTCTTGGGTCTAATGTATTTCTAGGAGTGGTCATCTTTCTTTGAGCAGGTTATTGAGAACAAGTATATTTCCCCCTTTTTCTGTCGTTGCTGCCCATTAGATTGAACTGAGATATTTGGGTTTCTAATTGTTTCTGGGTTAAGACTTGATATTTATTTTTAAAGGGCATTTTATCCCTCTGAGATTGTAATCTTTAGAGACTTGATCATGTCAAACAGCCAAATCATATATTTTCCTGTTCCAAATTTCAGTACTTTATATTCAGAGGCTATGGAGAACATCTATTCTGTAACACATAGTTAATAGCTCTTTTTAAAAACTTTTGTCAGTCTTTATTCTCAGCATCACATATTTTTGGCTAATTTTGATTCAGAAATTTGGTTTCAAATTTTGGGTATTCTTTTTTTCTGATTTTTAAAGAATTGGACAATCTTTCATATCTCTGCTATACCCTTTTTGGGCTTAAGAAGTGGTTCTGCTGTTTATACAAGACAGAAGCCAGAACTTGATCCTAGACACTGTTTTCAAAACCCTCATCGTTAATCATTTTTTATTTTCTCCTTTATTATATTTGGATTTGCAATACCGTTTACAATTGATTTTTCTCTAAAATTTGGAATGTGACAGCTTTCAGAAGCTTGGTGTTGACAGATTTGATCATCATATGACTATATAGATGATGGTTGGTAGTTCTTTACCTGCAATGGCTTACCAGTTTTCACACTTTATACAGGGCTTCAATATTTGTGCCATGTGGGAAATGGATTTGCCCTCCCAGGGGCCAACTTTGTTTACTTCAGGACCAGTCTGGAATTTGCAGGAGAATAAAGCTTTTGAAAATGCTCTAGCTAAATATGATAAGGACACCCCAGATAGATGGGAGAAGGTAGCAGCCATGGTGCCCGGAAAAAGTGCCATGGATGTCAGAAAGCACTATAAGGATCTTGAAGATGATGTGAGAGTCATCGAAGCTGGTCTAGTTGATGTAAGTTATAATAATTCTTCCTATACGATTGAATGGATACCAGATAAAGCTGGTGAGTTTCCTGGTTTAAAGCAATCATTTGGAAGCAATGGGAAAGGGCCACCAGCCAAGTCCTCTGAACAAGAGAGGAAGAAGGGAATTCCCTGGACTGAAGAAGAGCACAGGTATACTTTCCTACATTATTTTTGAGAAAGGGTCTCTGCTTTTGAGTTATTTTTTTCAGCTGCATCAAAGAAATATAGCGAGTTTGTTGAACATAACTGCTTGTTAAAGTTAATATATAACACAGGAGGTAGCCTTTTTTCATTATAAGTTTTGTTTAAATGGATCAAAGCAAACAGCCAGTTAAATCAGCTACTTGTGAAAAATCAAATTTCTATAATGATAATCGAACAATGTAAATTTATTGACTGTGGGAAATAACTTTTAGCTAAAATCATTCCGTGCACAGATATAAAGGCAGTCTTCTGATATATTGCTACTCAAATAGGGTGGTGTTAATCTAATTGATAGCTACTAGGATTTTCCATCTGATGGCAATCGGAGCAATTTACATATCAGATGCATATATGATACTTAGGTTTTCTAACAATAGTGATACCCTATAGATGCTTGAGGTAAAAGTTTTACTACAACATAGTACACGTTTATGACTATGTTGCTCCTAGTTTACCACATCAAAGTAGTACATGTCTGAGATCTCCTTATGGGACGTTGTATACACCAATATAAAGAACTAATGAGCTCTTATTCCAGTTAGTACTTTCAATTCGTATGATGTAGATTAAACATGTAATGACTTATTCATTTAGTTGATTTGCTGTTCGACATATTTTATATTATGATATGGCTTCTAAAGTTTAAACAAACCCTGCTAAACTGGCTATTTTTTTTTCTACTATCATATATTGCAGGCTATTTTTGATGGGACTTAATAAATATGGCAAAGGTGACTGGAGAAGTATTTCGAGAAACTATGTGGTAACAAGAACACCAACACAAGTTGCTAGCCATGCTCAAAAGTACTTTATTCGTCTTAGTTCAGGGAATAAAGATAAGAGAAGAGCCAGCATACATGATATAACCAGTGTCAGTGGTACAGATAGGAGGTCAATTCCTCTAGCACAATCTTCCGCAATTTGTGGGCAGAATAATTCCACATCATTATCAGCAGAACTTAGTCAATCTGCATTGTTGATGTATCCATCCCCAATGGCACGAGTACCTTTTCCAAACACTATTGGCACTCAAGCAGATCGCACTCATCTAATGCTACCACAGTATCCTCTAAGTATGTATTCCCAAATGGGTCTTGGGGGCCATTCATCAATAACCCTCATTCCTGACTCTATTGTTGTAACTCAGATGGGATACCCTAGACAACATGCCATGCAATATTGATGAAAGAGGGGTCTGACAGACAGGATTTCTGCTGCATCCATAGGTCTCATGCTAGTTCAAATGTAAATGTGCTTTTTTCTTATGACATTTGGGAACCAACTTGTGTTCTGTAAATATGCAAAGGATTGCAGAAGAGATGTTGTTCAGCTTTTTAATTGTTGCATGTTTTCAATATGATCCACATGTTGTACATTAGCAAGCATCTGACTACTGATTTACAGCTTCACACGTGACCCCTTAGGCAAGCACTATATGTTGAGCAGAGGAGTAGTTATCAGATATATCGTTGGGAATGCAAGACATGATGAAAAGATGCACAAGGCTTTCAATGTTTCTCATGGTTCAATGCGGCTCATGAGAATGCATTATTGTAGTGCAAAATTCATTGCAGTCAGCAACTACTGTTGTGCTGTTGCATTTAATTTCCTTACATGTGGTGGCTGAATCTTGGCACTATTGATTTGCAGGTGCAGCTGCTTCTATTGACGCATGGAAAATGTAATGCAGGGATACTCTATGAAGGATTACAGTTTCAATGTAAACCTGTTTTGTCTACAAACCAATCTGCTCAAGTATCTGCTGTGTCCTATGAAAACCTGGGTCTAGTGGGCTGTCTATTTTAGCCTATATTAAGGGCACAAGTCTGCGGGGGTGCAAACCAAAGTTTGAGCTAAAAAGAGCAGTTATTTTTTGTCACACCAGCTTTGCCAATGTGGCAGATTGCTCATCAGTAATCTTCTGCGACATTATTGATGGGATGTCATTGCTTGTATGACAAAGACTGTATTTGAAGTCCATCTTTGTTCGATTTGTAAGATGCCTCTTAGGTTGCTCAATTTTCAATCCCACTTTGTACAACATAGAGTTACATTCACCCAGATCTAAACAGCAATGTATGTTTGATGGCTATTCCGGGGCGAAACTGCATTGGAGAATTACAATAAGTTTGGTGAAATGGATCACTTGAATGCCATGCAAAACATATTTTACTCTCTGTATGGACATGCACCAACAATCATAGAATAAAGTATGCACAGGATCTCATCCTATATCTTGTAGAAAGAGAAGAAATCTGATTATCCAAAACTTATTGGACATAGCCTGTTATTTTTGTAGTTAAGCACAGGATCGATGTATAATATACTGAGCTTTTCTTTGTAGATTGACATGATTGCATGATTTCACTCTCTGCATTGGTTCATTTCCACAGGATTACAATTCTTTACAGCAGAAGTGCAATATTTTGTGGGAATTCTCATATAGTTGGGATAATTGCTCATATATTCTTAATCCTTCATAACTATAGAAAATGAAAATGCACTATCAGGCTCTCAATGATAGGTTATATTGCAAAACTCTAATGACTGAAAATAACATTATGTCAATCTAAATTGCTCGTAAATGTAATTTATCACTTAGCGGAGCCCCATTGGAAATGAATAAGTCAGTATTGATGGCTGTGAGCTTGAAGTCAACACTCTTGATGTGTTCAAATTTGGTCTGTAAATTGTGGATGTTCTTCAATTTGATCTCTAATTTGGGCTCATTGCACCTGGCTGTGCCTTATAATAACCAAAACCAAGCACCTAGTCAATATTCAAATAAATATTGGTGTCTATAAAATTGATGCAGAGCATTAAAATACCACTACCCATAAATATAATATCAATAAACAGTAATCTATATCAGAAGAATTCCCAGAATATTAAAATACCTAGATTTTCAACAGTCAGCCCTGGATTTTCTGCCTTCCTACTCTGCTGGATTCGTGGGTTAACTTTCTATCGTTCGTGATCTTTACCATCAAGTCAGAAATCAGGTTAATATATAGTTAATATAACAAGTAATAAAGTGAAGTATGTACATGCATTACGTACTGGACTGGGGAACATTTACTTAGGGGAACATGCATAATGTACTGGACTGGGTACAAATTTCCATCGCCCCCCACAGTGATTATTACAAACGAGCATTTATCTATCTTGTTCTCGTGTATTGTGATGATTCTGTAGTATAATTTGTTCTATTGTATGTTGCATTGTTTCTGTTCATCCCATATTTTTAAGTGTAGAAATAATAACTGATTATTTGCTTTAGCAAACAATTGAATAAAGCTGCTCACAGAAGTATCAAAGTACCAGATATCTAGAAATTGCGAAGCAGAGAAAACAGCAGTCCAAGAACGGGACAATGTCTGGCAGCATCAAGTAACTAAAACCATGATCTTAAGCAATTACAGAGAGCCAACTGAAAATGCTACCACCTGACCCCTCAACAATAGGGGTGCTTGTATTAATGTTCACCCTGTCAGCCATCTGGTTCACAGTTTTATAAATGTTAGGGATATACAGGTAGTTGGCCCAATTGAGCCTGCCTTGTTGTGGAGCATGGCTCCTATATTTGACAGGTTGTCAGAACTTTATGTGATTTCTTCAAGCGTTTCGGCCATACCTTCTTTATCCTTCCCCCATTTGCTTCAGCTGATCTTGAATACCAGATGCTTGTTTGGTATGCTCAGAGTGTGCATGGAGGGAATCTTGCAAAAGGTAAGAGAGATTCAGCATCTGAAAAATCAGGTTAGAGTAAGGTAATTGAATGCTAACCTCCTATAGATGTATAAGATCAGAAGAGACAAACATTTCAATCTCTGGATATGCTTGCTTATAGTGGCTTATCTTCAGAAACAATTACAAGTGACAAGTTAGCCTAGAATAGTAACTTTCCAAGATAACTGGTGACCAAAGGTGACAGGGAGAAAAAATAAAAAAAAACAGCTATGACAGTGCAAGGAGCAAAGCCAACAGACATGTTTGAAGAATTCTCAATTTTTTGTAGATAGAGTGGAAAAGGAGGTTATTTTGGAGGAAGCAAAGGCAGTTACCAATGGGTAGTCTTAACTGGAGCAACTTCCAGGCAGTAAGTTGGCCATGGGAATTGGCTCTGCACTACCAAAGAGAGACATTGACTTTCTACCATTTGTAGTTGGTAAAAGAGAAATGTCCTTTAGAATTGAGCCTTTACTCATAATGGAGGGTAGAAATCAGGTTCCTGTAAGTAATTTGGAGAGAGAAAGTGGATGGTTTGCTGCCATTATGCCGTTGGCCAATCCTTCAGAAAATTACATAAATAGAAAGTGGACATCTTGATTATCAGGGACTTTGAGACCAAGGAAGTAATGTCGGTGATGGCCTTTTTCTCAAAAGAGAGAACTTGGAAATCAGATTGGAACCATTTCCATGATTTCCGTCAAAGACTGGGAAGATCCCATAAATCTCAGAGTGTATGGATCCATTTATTGACGAGTCTTCTACTCATAAGCTGCTTGTTGAGAGCAAGAGGTAAATTATTAGATTAGATAAGACGTTTCGACAACAAAAGACATTGGGTTGATCAAACCATGTCCATTGCTAGGAAAGTGATTTCCAAGCTTTCTGGATGCTATTAAATCGAGTTGAATCATGATATCTGAAGTAAGGAGCTAGGAGAACCTTGCCTTTCCATGTAATTGGAAGCGATGAATTGGTAGAAGTGGTTGTAGTTAGTGGATGGCAAGCTAGCATTTTCCAAGGACCAGGACCACCACCATGAAAGGCTTGGAAGATCCACTTGTCAAGGAGTCATGTGCCTATGCGCTAAGGTCAATTAGACCCAGCTCCCCTTGATCTTTGAGTTGGAGAGAGCTTGAACAAGAGAAAACTTCTAATGAGTTAAGTTGTTTATGGTAAGAGTTGAAAGGTAAACAACATGTGGAGACATAAGACATGACTTGCTGGAAGAATCTTGTTGGCTACTTGCATACCTCTAACCATGGAGAGGAATTTGTTGTTCCCAAAAATGAGCTTATAGAGAAATCACTTTCTCATAGAAAAGAATGATGTACAATACAAAGTGGATTCTCAAATATTCATAAATTTCACCCTGCTCAAGCAAATACAATTCCTTGGGAATCCACTTCAAAAGAAGTGCATCTCTACTCATGAATTATTTTGTTTTTTACATGGATAGTTGAGAACAAAAATCATAAGAAGATATCAAGAACATTGAAGGTTTCAAATACTTGTTCGACAAACAAGGTGGGATTTTAAGACATGATAATTTTGTTGGGATTAATGGGAAGTATGTACTCAGAGGGGAGAGGTGAATCAGTACCTCTAAAACTTTTGTATCCTTTAATTAATTAACCTTTGTAATCAATTGTATATCCATTCAATTTGATCTATATTATTTTGATGTGAGTTATATATTTTCATAACATTAACATAAATGTGAACATTCATAGAAACATTCATGAAAGTAATTTGACACATAACACAAGATATGATATTGTAGAAAACTCCTGTTAAGAAGTAAAAACTATTGTGGGGATGACACCCACAAAATCTTCACTATCTGCAGATTAGAAGGGGTCGGTTAAGGCTTACAATTTGATCACTTTTGATGATCTACCCTGTTAAGAGTATCGGTGGAGACATGTTAAAGTCTACTCTGTTAAGAGCTTTAGCAACACTGTTGAGTGTGCACTCGGTTAAGAGATTTGTAGTTGGACTATTAAATCCACCTTCCTTGAAAGGATTTTTACACTTTGCTCCACTTGTTAGAATGATAGCAAATTACAAATTGACCTGGTAAATGCAATCTCTTATTGCTGATACAGATCCAATTTAGTTTACATGAAAAAGATTATCACCTAATTGTGATTGAATAATACCTCTGATTCTTGGTAGCCTCTGTTATTGGTTTTGATAACCAAATTCACCTTTTGTTGTTCTGGTTCTTGAAACTCTCAATTTGATCCATAGATGTGCTCGTTGACTTCATTCATCTTCTCCTCTCTATTCACATCCTTTTTCATCCATTTATAATGAATGATTGCATCATCTAATTATAGATGGATTGACATCACCAAGTTTTGAGAAAAAATAATGTCAACTCTAAGATCAGGTTTACAACTTGTACCTAGATCTCATAGTCTATGTGTTTTAAATTAGTTAGACTGATTAAAGCACTTACATTCATGTTCATTGTCCCTAAAGAAATGGATTTAAAACAAATAAATATCCTATAAATAGAATAAGCTTGTTTTATCTGATGTGGAAGTCAGATCCACTTTTTGCGGGCTGCAACTGACTTTCAGTTTCTGTCTGTCGGTTATGCTTTGACTGTCCTTCGGTTTTGTTCTGTTGGTTTCTCTTTAACTGTCTCGTCGGTCTGCACTGTATCCTGCACATCGGGTTCCTCTGTCTTTGTATTTTCGATTTACACACTAAGTTGTGTCGTCGGTTTTCTTTGCACTTTGTCATCTTTGGTGCTCTGTTTCTATCTGATCTTCGGTTTGCTCTTGTCCTTTCTTTCGGTGTATGCTTACCGAAAGTGTTGTTTGCATACTAATGGCAAATTAATGTCATCATTCTCCCTCTTTGACATTAGTATAAAAAACTGATAGATGCAAAATATTAACAAAATGCTAATTATATACAACATATATAATCCTTAGTCATTTTATAACCCCCCTATGTATATGCCGATATATCTGTACATATGATATCTTTTCTTCTGAATATTATTTTCCCATATGAATATACATATACATATTTACCATTTTCCATTTGCCCATATGAATGAATGAATGAATACATATCATTTTCCCCTTTTATTTATTTTGTACTAATATCATTTTCCCCCTTTTTTGATATTAAGGGCAAAGGTCTTTACCTTAGAGCTTATAAAAAATGTGGGAGTGTGAAGACTTCATGTCTTCCATCATTTTCTCCCATTGTTCTTTGAGGTTCTCCAGAGCCATGTGCTCGAGTGTGATCTTTGAGTGCATGTCATAGATGATGTCTGCTACAGACATCTCAAGGGTTGCTATCAGTTGCCTTGCGAAACTGATGTGCTGTTGGAGCAATGTTAGATTCGGTAGAAGTTGAGCTTGGAGCTCGGTGTCTTCTTCCCTAAAGTGTGTCTCTACTTCTCACAGTTCCTGCCTTAACCATTTTATCTCTATCATCTTCTCATAATGCAACTTAACTGCATTGTCTCCATCGGTGGTTAAGCTTTTTGCACTGTTTTCTAGATCTGTATCCAGCTTTGCAATGTTGTCACTATTCTTCTTAGTGAACTTTTCTATTGTGCTCAATTTTTGAATCAAGGTTATAGCTTCAGTTATTATTGGATCTAATTCAGTGATGAATTCTGATAGCTTTACCTTATTGACCACCACTTCGTGGCTGATGTTTTCAATAAGCTTTTGTTGGTACTTCAGCTCTGCTCTCTCCTCAATCGCCTTTTCTGCATCAATATTTTGACTTGTTATTGCGTCAGTGAGAGTTGCTAATTGATCTAGAATTGGCTTATTCTCATCAATATCAACATCGGGCACAATTTGATGTAGTATGTCTCGTGTTGTCTCTAGTACCATGGAGTCCCTGTGCTATTTTTTCAGCTTCTCTTGTAATGCCTTTCTTTGGTATATCTCTCCGTATTCTTGTAATGCTTCAAAATCAAGTGTAGATGAGTCACACTTTGGTATTTCAATAAGTTCATCCAGGGTGACTTCCAACTTAATTCTCTTTGATTTCTTCTTCTTCTGTGAGTCACTAGAATGTAAAACCATTGCCAATTTCTTGGCTTTCTCAGTTGTGCTCGATGAAGTTGCCTGTTGTGCTTCTTTTTTCTGCTTAGTGTCAGTTCCAGCTTGTCGAGTGTCTGTAGAAGTCTCCACATTCACCTTCACAACCTCGGTAGCACGCTTGTCGATTTCCTCAGTAGTACCATCTTTCAGTTTATCTCCTTCATCGACGTTCTTAGCTTCATCATTCTTTGTGCCTGCATTCTTCTCTGTTGTGTCTGCATCTTTTTCTATATCTCCTCCAATAACCTTATCAGTATCGATTACACTTTGAGTGGCTCCGATGTCTTTCTGACCATCAGTGTTGTGTTTCTTTTCTTCTTCCCCTGCATCCTTGGGAGTATCCTTTCCAAGTGACTTGTTTGATTTTTGCAGAATATTGATAGCTTGTATCAATATTGGCATGTTGCCTGGAATGTTTACTTGTGCAGTATCGACTTTTGTGGCTTGTTCATCGGTTGTGTCCTTTGCAACAGTGACATCTTCATCTTTATTAACTTCCTCTGCTGGGTCATCGGTAATGTCAATGATGTTAGTATCCACAATGTTGTCATTTGTGGTGTCTGGCCACGATTCATCTGCAACATCTGCATTCTTGTTGTTGATTGTGTCATCTTCTTCCTTGTCTAACTCAACAGATGTGTCATCTTGAGTTTCCTTATCAACATCTTGTTGTTGAAGTTCTTTTTTGGGGCTTTCCTCCTTAGTAGGTCTGTTCATAATTTTACACCATTTCTTATGGCTATCCTGTTCAAGCTCTATAAGCTTTCCTTCAAGAAATTTATATGCTCTCAACTTCGGTGAGAACTCCTTTTTGTACTTCTCCATCATTTCATCTATTTCTACCTTCTTTGATTCAGGTGGCATGAGAGTAACAAGTACTCTTTCTCTGATTTCTTTCTCATTCTTTAGTGCAAATGTCCATCTAGACTATAGTCTATCTAATAATTCTCTTGGTACATGGTTGCCTTCAAACAGAATTGGCACATATTTAAACTTGTACATTTTTTCTATGATGGCATCCTCTATTTTATTCTGATCTTCTGGGTCTAATTTCAGCCATCTTCTAATCTTTGAATCTGTAATAGATCCAGAATTTGCAATAGATTTGCATATGTTATCAATAGATTCAGGAGCGGTTACCTTGACACTTTCTGCCTCTATAGCTTCATCCTACTCGGTGTCTTCAATATCCTCTCGAGTTCTGATGAACTTCCTTCCTCTTTTGTTTTCCCCTCTCTTCGGTGTGGCAACTTTCCTCCTGTATGTCCTAACCTTTCCTTTCTTTAAAGGTGAAGGAGTAGAATCCTTTGATGTTTGGCTTCTTGTTCTAGAAGCAACTATTGTCCTTGGCTTCTTAGTTGGTGGAGGAGGTGGTGAATCTGACTCTGTTTCCTCAGAGTCATCCTTTTCCTCAGTTTTACCGATAGATAACTGTTCTTCGGTTTCTTCCTCCTGTTCAACTTTTTTATCTTGTTCAATTTCTTCTTCAATTGCCGACAATATTTTCTTGAGATTCTTTACCATCTTATCCTTCTTCCTGACAATTTTCTTAACAACTAGGCCATATTTTATTCGTCTTGGCCTCTTCATATGTTCCAAACTTGGGTTGTTTCTTATCCAATGGTTCATTGATCAAGGCATCAATTGCCTTTGTTGCAAGATCAATGTTTATTTCATACTCCAATGGTTGCAACCATGCTATCCTCGGTACAAAAGGCTTGATATATGTATTGTTTGTATCAACCATGAAGCATATCTCATCTTTATACTTCTCAATGAGTTTCTCGGGGATCCTTACCATCTTTTGCATTCGGTCTTTGAATACATTGAAGTATTCATCCATGACTGTCTCAAACTTTTCTCCTAGTGAAGCTATATGTTCACTGATTTGCATGGTGACCGGTTTGGTGATGACCCATTTTACATCTCCTACCGATGGAAATGTTTCTTGAAAGTAGAAGAAAATACACATTATGAGTGAGCCAAACTTACATGTGTTTGACTTCACATTCCTGATAGTCTTTAAGTTGTCTTTCAACTGATTCAGGAGTAGTTCAGATAAGTCTAATTGTGTTCCCTTCTTCACAATTTTGTAGGTTGTGTCTACTGCACTTGATGCTATGCTGTTCAATATGCTGGCTTGGAAGAATTTGTAGCCTAGAACGTATGCACCGAACTTGATCTCATCATTAGTTATGGTGGTAACTTTCAGTCCTCTACCATCCCATTTGGCTCCTGTCATCTTCTCTGTCTCAGCCTTAGGTGGATGCTTTAGTGCCTTTACTTTCTCGGTTATAGGGTAACTGGTGACCGCATGGATGACATCTCGGGTTATCACCTTCGATTCATCAAGCCATAGCTTTTTGTTATGCATTCGGCTTAGTACTAACCAAATCCATTCAGTTTTGAAAACCTTCGGGAGCATTAGGGCATTGGTGAGCCTTTTACTTCTATATGCTTGTGTTCATCTTTCAATGTTCCATCTTCGTTGCATAGGTTCTTATAAGCTTCTTCAACTTTTGAAGTTCCTATCTCTGCAATCTTGCAGTGTATGAAAGATCAAACGTCTTCCACGAGTAAAACCCTAGCTGGTATGTGTGAGAATGCTCCAGCGTCGTCGGGTTGTGAGGCAACCTCAGGATGAATCTTGTAGTTAGGTTCCTCACATGCCAAATTATTGATGAGCTTGAACTCATCCTTCTTTGTGTTCTTAGATTTCACAGTTCTTGATGTTGAGGCCATTTTCAGAATTTAGGGCTTCCTGTGAAATGCGCAAAAATAGATTTGTCAGTTTTGTAGAACTTACTATTTACTCTTGCAAAGATTTCTGAAGTGCTTAGGAGTGTTGTGTGTCGAGTTGTGGTTGCTTTGTGATCCAGTCGATTTCTGCTCAAGAATCGCCTTGGTTGCTCTGCTCTTGGTTGTCGTGAACAATGAGTTGTTCCGTTGCCCTATTTATAGCTGTTGCCCTAAAATATGTGTCATAAATGTTTACCAACTCCTCGATGTATGAAGATGGAGTTCATCGGTGAAGACTTCTCTTTCGGTGACCACATGGTATTTCGGAGTGGTCGTTATTCCACTTGCTTTTACCGACGAGTTTCAGTGTCGCAGACAACTTGTTCAATTTTCTTGTTTACCGACGAGGCTGGGTTTACACTTAGCAACTTTGCTTTTAACCGACACTTCTCGGCAAGTGTAGGCAGTCTCAGCTTTGAGTGTATACCAACGGGTTTCGGTATATATGCCCGAAAGCATAGTTATCACAGATTTTAACAAGTAATACCATGATGCATCTTTACTTATGCTAATTTGGCATTAAATCAACATATTATGGAACTGATGTAAAATAATAGCTTGGGGTAATGCAGTTCCATACTTGTTTTGCTTAGGTGGGGGTGGTGATGTCACTGGATCCATTGGATGGGGTGTCACCATTTACATTTCTCGGTCCAGCTTCATCATTGTTTGAATCTTTTCTCCACATTTTGTCTCTAGCTCTCTGGATGTCTTCAATGGTGTTTCCATTGGGATATGTGCTTGTCTCTGTCATTCGTTCTCTGCAGTCTTTCTTAAGATGACCAACTTTATGACAGTGTAAGCATGCCATTCCGGGGTTAGTCCAGCCTCTAGACTTTCTAGTCCACTGTCTCATACAGTTTGCAACAATGTGACCATATCTACAACATGTTGTACAGTTTGCCCAAGTGTTGTATTCCCATACATACTGGTTACCGACTCTCTTCGGTTGATAGGGAGTTTCTTGACCTTTAGGCTTCCATGCTTGTCTTTTCTTTTTCCAGCATTCAAGAGTTGTGTGCCCATTCATTTTGCATGTAGGACAGTATTTGTCTATGTAGGTTTCCTTCTTTGGTTGTTTCATCTTAGACTTACATTCATATGCTTTATGTCCTTTCTTATTACATTTATAATAGAATCCTATGAATGAAGAAGTAGATTTAGGAATACCTTTCATTTTGCCTCTGCATACATTTGATGTATGGCCTTGCTTTCCACAATGATTTCATGTAAGCTTTCTTGGTCTTGAATTTTTATAGACATTCTTTGGATCAGTTTGATTTGATGATTCTCTATTCTTAGTAAAACCTAGACCGGTATTGTTGTGGACTCTTCGTTGTCCTTCAAGAAAATCATCCATTCTTTTATTGCTTTCTTCAGCTTTCTTGATAATTTCATTATGCTGCTGCTGAATTCTTATTTCATGTTTCAACTTTTCAATCTCATCCCTTAGTTCACTGATAGCTTCTATTCTTTCAACGAGATCAACATTTATTCTATTTTCTTTTTGACTCATAAGAATAATCATATTTGTAATCTCATGGTGATGCTCTGTAAGTCTTTGTATTTCAAACTCTTTTTCTTGTAGCTTTTATGTGATCTTTCTTCTATCATCAATAGCTACTGTTCTTTCTTGCTCAGCTTGTATAGCATTGTTCATGCCATCAATCATCCTTACCATATGTGTCTCTTGACCGATTTGCAGAGATTTAAAACTTGTCCAACCAAATGTAGATTGATTTCAGTTAGGCTTGTGATGCTTTCTTCTTATGTATCTGATGCTTTGCTTGTAGTTGATCCTGAAGATTCAAAGAAATCCGGTATCTCTTCCTCATGATAATCTATCTCATTACAATGAGATGCCATATTCTTTCTTTAATCTAGCAACTGTCTCATATTGATTCTAGCTTCTTTATACTATTCATAGAACATCTGAATTTCAAGCTTCTTATTCTCACTATTTTATCAAGTCTGTACTTCTCCATTGTATGATCTTTTATCTTAAGCCTTTAAGCTTTTCCAAGAAGAGACTTAGCTTTGATACCAATTTTTGGGATTACTGGGAAGTATGTACTGAGAGGGGAGGGGTGAATCAGTACCTCTAAAACTTTTGTATCCTTTAATCAATTAACCTTTGTAATCAATTTTATATCCATTCAATCTGATTTATATCATCTTGATGTGAGTTATATCAATTCATAACATTAACATACATGTGAACATTCATATAAACATTCATGAAATTAATTTGACACATAACACAAGATATGATATCGCAGAAAACTCCTGTTAAGAAGTAAAAATTGCGGTGGGGATGGCACCCACAAAATCTTCACTATCTACAGATTGGAAGGGGCCGGTTAAGGCTTACAATTTGATCACTTCTGATGATCTACCCTGTTAAGAGTATTGGTGGAGACCTGTTAAAGTCTACTCTGTTAAGAGCTTTAGCAACACTGTTGAGTGTGGACTCGGTTAAGAGATTTGTAGTTAGACTGTTAAATCTACCTTCCTTGAAAGGATTTTTACACTTTGCTCCACTTGTTAGAATGATAGAAAATTATAAATTGACCTAGTAAATGCAATCTCCTATTGCTGATACAGATCCAATTTAGTTTACATGAGAAAGATTATCACCTAATTGTGATTGAATAATACCTCTAATTCTAGGTAGCCTCTGTTCTTGGTTCTGACAACCAAATTCACCTTTTATTGTTCTAGCTCTTGAAACTCTCAATCTGATCCATAGATGTGCTCGTTGGATTCATTCATTTTCTCCTCTCTATTCACATTCTTTTTCATCCATTTATAATGAATGATTGCATCATCTATTTATAGATGGATTGACATCATCAAATTTTGAGAAAAACAATGTTAACTCTAAGATCAGGTTTACAACTTGTACCTAGATCTCCTAGTCTATTTGTTTTAAATTAGTTAGACTGATTAAAGCACTTACATTCATGTTTCTTGTCCCTAAAGAAATGGATTTAAAAAAAATCAATATCCTATAAATAGAATAAGCTTGCTTTATCTGATGTGGAAGTCAGATCCACTTTTTGCGGGCTGCAACTGACTTTCGGTTATGCTCTGACTATCCTTCGGTTTGGTTTTGTCGGTTTCTCTTTAACTGTCTTGTAGGTCTGCACTGTATCCTGCATGTTGTGTTCCTCTGTCTTTGTATTTTTGGTTTACATATTAAGTTGTGTCGTCAGTTCTCTTTGCACTTAGTCATCTTCGGTGATCTCTTTCTATCTGATCTTCGGTTTTCTCTTGTCCTATCTTTCGGTGTATGCTTACCGAAAGTGTTGTTTGCATACTAATGGTAAATTAATGTCATCAAATTTTCCCATAGGGTGTTCCTTGTTTAGTTAGTGAGAGTAGACATGTTGTAAGAGATGTCCAAGAATATCAATACAAAAAACATGTAAAAAGAAAGCTACAGGGCATTCTTGTCTAACACATCTTTAAAGAGAGAACTGAAGGAATCAAATCTTGTCCACTAACTGGTTTCTAGCATCAAAAAACAAAATTTGTATATGAGATATCAATTTTAGGTCTACGCCTTAGCCAATTAAGCATTTTGCAACTAAAAGGCCATCTCAATTGATCATAAGATTTGTGAAAAACCAATTTTTCTATAAAAGCATCTTGAGAAGTTTGTTGGGCTCATTCTACATTTTTTCACGACAAGGCTAGGTTATCAAGAATGAAGTAATAATTAGGAGGATATCATGAATTAACTGTTAGCAATCAGGATTTGCCTGTATCGAGATGTGAAATCTAGTTATCATGTCATAGCATGGAAACAATCTCAATGGTGGTAAGAGTGCTTGAGACTGAATCTCTGGGATTACAAGGTCTATTCCTTATTGATATTCACTCAAAACTTAAAGATTTGATGGGAAAAGGGTGAGAAAGATTGCTTGTGAAATGAAATCTCCTATAAACTAATGGGTGATTCACCAAATCAACACCAATATGACATGCAGTTGTAAATCTTCACAAAATCACCTCCTACAGACTCACAAATTGCTCACAAAATCAATTAGACAAGACATGCAAAAGAATTTCTTATGACAAGACTCGATATCTGACACCTTGAAAGGAAAACAATAATTTTTTCTCAATTTCCAGAATACAAATGAGAGACAATCACAGAACTACATGTAAACTATCGAAATCTTGAATCTAAATACTGAAAAGAGCTTGATAAAATAGAGGAATTAATTACAATACTTCACGAAATGCCCACAATCAACACCTTGATACAATGAAACTGAGAAGGAAATTTGTAATCTCTATTCAATAATGGTGGAAAACCTACTACAAGTCATAAAAAAACTCTGCTCAAAACAATAACGCTTTAATTTTCAATATGCAAAAAATAAGGTAAAAAAACATCATCTAAATAGTACAATAGCTTAGACTTTATAGGAAAGTCAAGCATGAAAGAGAAACTCCACTCAAATTGGTGCTAGCTGCCATAAATAGAAATGCATCCTCGGATTGGAGAAAAGTCCATGCAGAAAATGATGAAGAAGACAAGAATTCCTCCTCAAAACGTTGTCAAACTATTATCCATACAAGTACCTATCAACTGAAGTGCAGAACTATTGTAGACTGATCCTCCAATGCTAAAAATAGTGTCAAAACGCTGCATGAATGTGTGAGATAAAGAAAACCCCCCTTGCTTCATATTAAGCACATGCAGAAATAAAAGATGCCCTCTCCCTGCTATAAATAACTCTCATGCACACTAAAAAATATGCCTCCATGGAAAATCAAGCTCAAAATAGTCCCAAGTCGACCATTTGCATATAGAATAATTAATAATTATTATCTTATAAATCTGGCAATAAACTATTATTATTGATAATGAAAGAATCATGCAAATCATTTAACTATATTATTATTATTATTATTATTATTATTTAATATGTTTACTATTTAATAAATAATGAAGATCATTATTTAATAAATAATAAACATATTAATCCAGATGTAATAATAATAATAATAATAATAATATAGTTTTATTAATAATTAACTCACATATAATACATAATGTATATAATGATAATATATGTGACTTAATTATTAATAAGTAAAATTAACAAAATGAACCTCATAAAAAATACAAGGCATGCAAACCATGGGTATATTCTCTTGAATATTCGATATTGATGAAGGGCACCCAAAACCCTAAATCACTCCATTTCACTTTCACTCCAAACTTACGATTTATTTTTGGTACTACTGCAATGGGTTTCAACTGGATCATTCTGTGGAGACTCACTACCCTTGGCGGCATGGGAGACTAGGGTTTACATGAACAATTTTTTGAAGCCCTTTTGACAGTGATCTTTCGAAGCTTTATTCACAGATTTTACCATTTTCTACAGGTATGTCAGTTTCCATGCTCTGTACACCCCATTATGCTGATCCGAATCTCTAAACTTTCTAAAATGGGCATCCTTACTATTTAAATTTGTGGTGTCGTTGCTCCTTAATCTGTATCTGCATCTTGAAAATCATGAACATGATTAATAAAATGAGGATTTTATTTCTTGAAGGTTTCCTTCATTCTCAATCTAACATTTGGAGAATAAAGAAAACACCCACTTCTTTGTATTTAACTCTGAAGTCAATGGAGGATTTTCTTTTTTTGTGTTCCAAGGTTTCTTTCTTCCTGCTTATTTTTTCATTGAAAATGCAATCTTGACACTTGAGCCCTTTCTTGAGGATTTCATACTCACCCGTGGGTCACAAAATAGGGTTTCACTTTTCTGATGAAATTCTTAGAACCTTTTGACCATTCCTATGTAGATCTCTTCACTTTAAAAAATAGTAGGCAACCTTAAGCTAAGAAACAACGAAAACTTTAGTGGCGATTATTTGCCAATTGGTGAATGTCGCATGTCGGCGAGCGGGGAATTGGCAATTTTTTTCATATATTAGATTCACCTTATCACCCGATAATTATTAATATTGGGTCCAATGCCCGGGCCCATCACCCATCACTTTATTTAATTTTCTACTTTTCTTACACATTATCGTCAATGAAATCTAATTTTTGGTCCCCATAAATTTTAAAAATTTGCCTATAATTTATACGCGACCCAAATGGACGGCCTATATTCGCCAATAGTTTTATACATATATATTTATAGGCGGCCCCAAATTCGCCTAGCATTTTGCAGACGCGTGTCTCAACCCGACCCAAATTTGCCAACTTTATTAATCATACCTTCGTATTGGACATCCCATAATCACCTCGTAAATAGAAAAAGACGTGTTAAAATTACGCGGGCTTTGCCAAATTTGTATACCTTGACCTAATACCTTCCGCTAAATTCACCAAATAAGGATAGTATAAAAACATTTGATCGATAGCGAAGTTTCAGATTGTTGAGTGCAACTGCATACTACATTGGCGAGTAGTGACTGTAATTTAATTTGAGGCAAAGGTAAATGATACTTATTCTACGACCGTAATTTTGAGTTCATTATTATTTAGTGGTAACTAGTTAGCGAACACTGGTGACCAGGGAGACCTCAGACATGATTTTAGGGCCAATAAATCCAGAATCATATTTATATATATTATAGTCTATTGTCACTTCTTCAACAATTTAACATATTTTTTTGCAGTGGAAGTCATTGGAGAATGGAGATGTCAAACAAGAATAAGGGTAAGACTCCTGCAAGTGGGGAAAGCCAAGAGAGGCCAGAAAAATGCAGAACCTTATCATCGTACTTTGGTCATGGTGTTGGAAATGTTTCTGTCCAAAATTGGGAAGCTGCTTCATCACAAGTAGATTTTGAAGATTCACAACCTGAAACTACACGACATATTGAAAAAGTAGGCGAACTTGATATCTCAGATCATGATGAACTTGAAGAGGATTTTTAGTTAAATACATAGATTAGCCATAATGATATAATCGACTTGGATGAGATTGACAATGTCAGAGATGATGATGGTGCAGTGAAAAAGAAAAGGAAAAACAATTCAAAGAAGGATAGGGAATCAAAAAATGATCGAAAGTGGGAGTTGTCAAGGAATTTTCAAATAGAATGGGTGTCAAAGTGTCTATTCATTGAACTAGTGGATAGTCCAATTGAAGGTCAGCCTCCGGTAGAATACAGATGTAACATTTGCACCAAGATAAATAAGAAGGAAAAGAGGTTGCAGTTTAAAATTGACACCATAGAGAAGCATATGGGTAAAGTTTACGAAAAAGAAAACCATAGATGGAGTTGAAAAATCAGTGATAAGATGGAAAACAAAGGATGAATCTCTGCATGTTAGGAATGCATAATTATATAAATTTTAGCTGAATATACAGACAAATCCTGCTCAAGTTAATGGCTCTATTGAAGCTTGTTTTGGAAAAGCATTGAAAGTAGAACTAATGGGGAAAGCTATTCAGTTAAGTGTTGTTTTTAATATTTTGAGCAGAGGGCGTCCTATGACAGACTACCCATCATTGAGTGCTTTATTACACTTTCTTAAAGTTTGTAAATATCCTAACAGTCACTGGTCAGTAAATAGTGGATGGGAATGGGCAAGTTGTCTTGCCGATGTTGAAAAAGAGGATCTAAAGGCAAAAATTAAAGAGTCAAATTTTATTGCATTGTCTTTAGATGAGGTTACAGCAGTAGATAATACTTCATGGGTATGCATGCATGTTTATACTGTACACAATTTTGTCCGCCAACCTCATCTGCTAACTATTGCTAAAATGAAGGATAATGCGATAGCTAAAAATCTATTTGAACTAGTAAAGAGATCTCTAATTGAATATGGAGGTATAACTAACATGATGATTGCCAATAAGTTGGTGTGTGTTGGAGCAGATGGAGCTTTAGTAATGCAAGGCCACAGGGATAGTCTTTGCACAAAGATACAATCTTCTTGTGCGCCCTACATTACTCCCATTCACTATATGGCCCACAAAATGAATCTATCTTTTGGAGTTGTTAGCAAGCATGGTCCAGTACAAAAAATTGAAGTTTTAATCAAATAGCTCTACTAGTACTTCTGTCAAAGTCCAAAACGATTGAGGGAATTTCAACACTTTTCCAAAGGAATAATTGACGGGAACAAGCTTCTAAAGGATAATGATACTAGATGGATCTCTTTGGATGGACCAGGGCATCGAGTGTTTTCAGAATATCAATCGTTTCTTAGTCTAATAAACTCAAGTCATGAAGAAACAGGGCTACTCAAATTTCCTGAGCTGCTACAAAGTTTAAGTAATGTAGAGACACTCTTAACATTAGCAGGTCTTCTCCCCTTGCTGGAGGAAATGAAAAATATAATAAAAAAGGCCCAGCAAAGAGTAATGTATATTATAGAATATGTCGTGCTTCATAAATTGACATGCATGATGCTAGATAATCTCTATCGATCATGTGATGATGTAAAATTTGCCAGCTAGCTAAAAATCATAGATTTGAACAATCCTGACAACTTTTTAAAGATCAGTGTAAATGGGGAGTTATGTGCAGAAGTACATGGAGTTGAGATACCAATGTACTACTACACCAAGGTCGAGTTTGAGGAACTAGGAAGGAACAATAGGAAGCGAGTATCAAGTGTTAAAAGGGAAGACTTTACCAAGATCGTTGAGTCTGTAACTGCTTCTGTGAAGTGCACTGCCTATGATATTTCCTCAGAGATTAGAGTAAGATTCCATCTAGTCCAACTACTTGAATCCATGTCTATTTTGTTTCCTCGATATTGGAGTATCAACAATTCAAAGGATTATCGAAATAAGCTACTAACTTTGATAGATCATTTTTGCATAACCAAAGAGTTAAATGGAGTAACTCTAAATGGAATTTTAGATGAATCTCATTTGAGAGAACAATCGGGCCATTTTTCACAGACAATAAGGGGACAATATAACATTATTCAGAACCCCCATGAAGATGGATCAACAATAAGGCTTTGGAAATATCTAGCTGAGAGCGAAATATTGATTGATTCAATATCATATTTTTTCAAGCTTGCTGATTTATGTCTGACCATGATATTGGGGTCGGTGGAGGATGAGATATTTTTCAGTGCTTTGGGGTTCCTAAAGTCAAAGATAAGAAAAAAACTAGAAAAGAATTTGGAAAATTTCTTGAGGCTCTATACATCCAGGTATAAAGTTCATACTTTTCCTTACAATAGGGCACTGAAATTGTGGAGGAAGAAATGTCAGAGAAGAGGGTTGGGAAACATTTCAAACCAAAGTGGGAGTTCCATAGACAATTATGTGACTGTCATTGACTCATGTATTGGTACTGGTAATGCTAGCATTGAACTTGAGTTAAGAGGAGGTATGCAGAGTGCATAAAACATATCAAAGAACCAATGAGGCTATGAAGTTGATGGCGATGAATCCTAGGATCTTGATAATGAGATGATGTGGAAACTTGAACCTTTGTAGAAGTAGCAGGTCCTAGGTATTTATTAAAATTTTTTCTATAGTCTACTGCCAGTTTCTGTATCTCATCATCATTTGTCAATCATGTCTAATATCATATTTCAATGTCAAAATTCAAAAACATGAATGTGGTTTATAATCTCATGAATTCTACAATTAATAATAGTTTTCTTCTGCATTATTCAGCTCATATGGTACAATTCTTAAAGATTTTTTTTTTCATTTTTTTTTGAAAACATAGCAATTCATATGATACAATTCTTAGAAATAGAGATTCTCATTAATTTATTTACAAATATGACACAATGTAAAAATTCATTCGTTAATAGTAGTAAGAAGTAGAACACAAGTCTATGTGATTCTGTTTGCAAAAGTGAATTGACAATGAATTATGACTCAAGAGTCAATACCCAATTTCAATTTAATTACCCTTAGCACCCTGAATTCCATATTATAGAAACAAGGGAGCAACAATAGCTTCAGGTTGATTTTCCTAATGTGAAGTCTCAAAATCAAAATCAGTAAGAGTCAAGACTAGTACACCATTTGTACAACTGTACATTTTTGCATTTGATAGGCTGGTTTAGTAAATTAGCAATAGCATTATAGCATCTGCTACATTGATCCTGTTAAAAATCTAAAGTTCAAACTTGTTACTTTTAACTCAATTCAAGCCAATAGATAAATAATATAGAGATGATTGAAACTGAAAGTACTTTTACATACTATTTTTGATTAGATGATTCTACCAGTTTGTTTAATAAGCTCCATTCTGCATCGTTTGGAAGGTTAATATTTGTCAATTTATAGTAGATGACCTGCAACCTCGTTAGCCATTCATACTTGTTAGACTAACTTGAAAGTAGTGATCCTTCCAATACTGCATTCAAATTTGTCAATGGTTTGATGTAGTTTGCAATGCCTTCATGAGTTGTGTCCTGAGGAAGCTTGCCTAAATCAGTCCTCATTGTCTCCTCCAACCTTTTTTTGTAAGCTTCTCTTCCAATGAAATTCGTTAATGAGTTACTAGGACTAGGACTCAGCAAACCATGACCTATAATTTCGGTTGTTGTTTGATTCATCTTGGCGAGCTTTATCTCAAATAAGGCAAGAGTTTCCTCTACTTCCTTTAGTTTCTGAAATTTTTGTAAGACAAAGGTTTCTTTTATTGATGTAAGAGCATGGTCATGAATTCCCTTTCTTGCCAAATGCCTGTCACTGGTTGTGTTGATTTTATTCAAAAGCTATTTTGCACTTTTCTCTCTCTGACAAAAGTTTTTGTTCTTGTCAATGTTCTCTTTGAGCTTACCAAAAACATCTCTAAGAATTTCATTTAATTCAAACCAATCACTCAACCTATCACTATTCACCTTTATTTCCCCCTAAAGGTCTCTTTTTATTTTCTTGACTATATTTTTCATTTGGTCATTCAAGCTATTTTCGTAAGTTTTAATTGTCTTATTTGCCTTCTTTAGCTCTTCTCTCAATTCTGACAACTGGTGTTCACTCTGTTTTTTATTTTCTCTGCTTCCTCTTCCCACTAGTTTTCTTTCTCTTCCCACTATTTTTATTTTACCCTCTCATCCTCCAATTCTTTCTTTAATTTATTGTTTACTTGTGCCCCACTCTCCACGCTTTTGTATAAATTTAATGAAGAGGCCTTTTCATCCTCAAGATTTTTTATTGCTCTCTTCCATTTTTTCCCTCACAAATTTCAATTCTGCCTCCATATGTTCTTGTTGACCAATTGCTTCTTTAGAGGATGAATTTTTTATCCTTTTCTCTAATTCTTTGCACCTGTTATCTGCTACTTTCTCCTTTGCCTTTTCATTTTCCAAGTCTTCGTGTAACTTTTCTATTCTGCCCTGAAGCTTTTCATTCTCTCTCTCCAACTTCATCACTAAACTGTGGACAACTTGGTTGGTCATTTTAGACACATTTATCTTGTCCACATTTTTAATTTTTGATAAATCCATTTGGAGGGTTCTAACTTGAAATTCAGATGGATCTATCTAACTCTCTGGTGGATTGTTATCTCTAGCTGGGGGCATAACAACCATGAACTCCATCATTTCTTTCTTTCGTTCATATGTGGGAAATAACCTATTCAATGTAGGTTCTGCATCATGAGCTGCAACAACTACATCCCTCTTCAATGTCTTAGTATTTTGTCTATTCCTATTTTTTGTTTGTTCAAAGTTAGTTACAAAATCATTGTAATGAAAATCAGGGTTTTCTGACACAATTGAATGTTTGAAAGGTGAAATAGAACTTGCAGTGATGTACGAGCTTCCACCTATGGTTCTAATAATTGCACCATGAGGATTAGTAACAGTAACACCCTGACCCATTACAAGTGTAGTATTTGGACTGTTCAGAGGGTTTTGTCCTAAAGTGTGGCAATTGTTGGACTCACAGTCACAGACACCATTGGCATTGTTGTCATAACCTTTTGCTTCTTTACACTTCCTTGATCTCTGGGATCCACTGATTTTGTGTCTAGTTGTAATTTCCTTTTTGGACCACTAGTAATACCCATGCCATCCCCACTAGTGGTAGTGGCACTTGATTCAGATCGAATCTGAGTGCTTGGCAAAGGTGGAACTGGATTTGAAGCTGGAACAAATAAAGGTGCAAGGGTATGAAACTGAGTAGTACCCTTTTCTGATGAGCTTCCAATTAATGGTGCCCTACCACATTTTGGTGGAGCAGGTGTGGAAATTGGATACCAATTCCCTTCTCCTGTTGGACCCAGACCACCCCTACCTGGAAAACCCATTTTTTCTACCATGTCTTCCCCTTTGCCATATTTTTCTTTTGTGGACGCACTAACTCCAGTAACGATTGTCACATAATCCCGCCCATCAAAATCAGTATCTTGATCATCATAATCACTAGGATGTGCTTGACCAGGATGCTCCACATTCAACAAATCACTAAATATTTCATCCTCGTCCGCATCATAAATATTTGCAGAGGTCTTTGGCTCGCCGCGATTCTTCCTCATTTCCCAAAAATATTTAATTTTGGTTGCAGTCCAATTATCATATTTACATTGAAGCGCTATGTTCTTTGAAATATATTTTGTAGATGGTTGAGCAGCTTATTGGTAGAAATTGTAGGATGTCTTGTGATGCACTTTTCTTTTCTTCTTGTGCAATGCAATAATTTGTGATGACAATTCTTGTATTGAAATATTATTTTCAGCGGCATATTTATCCATCTCTTTTAACCTTGTCCCAGAACTCCATGTTTTTAAATTTTTATATCAATGGCATACTCTCATATTGAAATTTGATTGCAGAGCTCCCATTCAATCTAAGATTTGTTCCAATTATGGTTAGTGGATCATACTGCCAATGACTGTCAACAGCAAAGAGAAAAATTGAAAAAAAAGCCTCTGCCACTTTGAATCCTCTTCTCTCAAATGTGAACCCTCCCAATGAGAAAGGAAAGGAAGGAAATATCATTTTCTTTTGCTGACCATTAAAGAGTGCATCTGTGCTCTCCATCTTCTAAACATATTCCAATGCAAATACCCTCTATGTAACATGTATTGGAAGTTTGTAGGGTTCTACCATTGAACCGTAAAACCTTAACACAATGTAGTCTTCCATGAAGTACCAGTCAGCCAATTGTATTTGACTTCCAATTTGAATGCAATCTCTACAAGACACAAGAAATTTAGGCAATAGAGTGCCTTTAATTTTATGATATATTGGTGCCAAAAAGAAGTCTAAAAAATTGTTATAGTTCCTTCTATTCTCACTCATCCTTATCTCAGGTATCCATTCATATATTGCATTTTGGACCTGACTTTGAAGCTTGTTTGTCTAAAATATTGCACGATGCTTTCCTAAAAGAAGATAACACAAGTAGGTTGTGAACCTAAATGTCTTTTGTGAACCTCTTTTAATCATTAGTAATTGTTCTTGCATGCAATGAACAACGTGCTCAATAAAATTATATTTTACTGGTTCTTTTTCACAATGAATATGAAAAATCATTTCAAGAATGCTGGCACCCACTTCTTTGTTACTATCCAATCCCAAACAAAATGATAGCAAGGAAATACTATCCTGAACCCATTACACAAAAATATCATAATCATAAGGAGGCTTATGATCTGGATCCAGACTAGAACTACTTGTTATTCCTCTGATATACAAATCTTTATGTTTTGCATCTATTTTTTCATAACTCTCTGCCATCTTTCCCAGGTAAATGTGCATGTTTGATTTTTGTGCTTCAAACCCTAGGTCCAACATACTAGAAAATTCAGTCTCTGTTATCGACAAAATTTCCTCCTGAGTATTTTTATTGACAATTGATTTTCTATTTTCATCATAATTTTTGGCGTAGAGCATGACAATTTCTGGACAAGGGAATACCTGAGGTAACGCCATGCGTGCTGACCCAACAACCCACAGTACAATTTTATTTGTCTTTTCCTTTAACGTGTCGTTAAATGGACAAAATTTTGAATCCTTCATTTGATCTTTCCACTTATTTTCAAGTGCAAATCTAATTTCCATGATTCCCTTATTTCCATGGATAATAGGATAAAAAATATCATGGAATTCATCAGTGAAACCTAGTGTTTTAACTATTTTGTGGAAGTCTATTATCTCTGTTTCCTTTCTTTGCCCTTTACTTGTACTCTTGGTTTTTTTTTTGCCATCGTGGACCGTGGTATAATAGTATTACTATTTAATTGTATGAAAATTCAAATAATTCTACACAGGTCATAGCTACAATTTACAGGCATGTTTGAAAATTCAGCCCTAATTCTACGACTAGAATCTAAACAATAAACCTCTAGATTTGAAAAATTTAAAGGGCAGGACGTGGGTGTTCAAGATTTTACCCAGAAATTTAATTTGTATAGACTGTGAGTGGGTAGAGAGCTGAGAGACTCTGTTGCATTCCTCAATCCTCAACCTAGAAGCTGTAACCCCTTTCTGAATCTCCAATACAGTATACTAGTAACAACTGAAAATATAAAAAACTTAGGTTAAAATTGTACAATAGTGAGTAGTACTGAATCCTCAGTTGTGACTCATCACTCGCATTAACTTTTACTATCACTCATGTTAACTTTTATTGCTTCTCCAGATATTTGAGGTCACTTGGACATGTGTCACTTAATTGTTTGGTTTGCGGTCAAATTGAGCTTATTACTTATTAAATGTTAAGTTACTCTTTTACTCAAATTATGATTTTAATTAAACTTAGCTGAGTGTACACATGCCATGATTCCATAATAGGTTTGAAAAATGGGGTTTCTTTTCCCTTTCGTCCCAAAATGCACTATACATTGTTGATATGTGCTCATCTGACGACTGCTAGTTTCTTTTAATCTTCCTTTATCTTTCATTGTTTCGGTCGTCATCGAATGACACTGATTGAATGAGTGTACATGTGTCATGATTTCGGAATAGGATTGCAAAAATAGGATTTCTTTTCCCTTTTGGCCTGAAATACACCGTATATCATTGATCTCTGCTCATCCAACAGTCCCTGGCAGCCACTATCATTTGTCATGGGCCCCATTTATTTACTTCTATTTATTTACTTTGAATTATATTTATCATATGACACCGATTGTGTGAGTGGTCATGTATCGTCAAATTCGTCCAATTGAATGAGTGTACACGTGTCATGATTTCAGAATAGGATTGAAAAAATGGGATTTATTTTCCCTTTCAACTTGAAATACACCATACGTTGTTTATCTCTGCTCATCCAATGGTCGCCAGAAATACAGTTACACGTAACACCATATGCCAAAAATTTATTAAATTTAAATAAGATTAAATATTGAAACTGTCTAATGTAAAAATAACTAATTAAATTATTGCAATCACAGATAATTGTCTAATTATTTATTAATTTATTACTAACCATAATTTATAAAATGCTTTAAACTTTTACAATCCCACATCCGCAATCGCACACATGACATAATGATAACTACATTTGTCATTGACATGGAAAAGTTAAGTTATTACTCTTAAATAAATCATACACATACATTAAACATTGTTACATTTTTTGGTTCATATTATATATCACAAATTCACACATCAATTTGGCAATGTGAATGGGAATATCATTTATAATTTATTATTTATCAAAAGTAAATTCTTTAGATTTCTTTACAAAATTGCAATTAAATAATATTACGCAGACAATCTATTATCTCTCACACTGATATGTGTCTCGTTTCTAGAGGAAGATAGAAAAATTACAATAATTTTTAAGAGACGAACAACAAAATTTTCATTAATTATTTTGAAAATTTACATCACTAATATTATAATATACTTTATAATTAGTATATAATTATAGAGTTTAACTTTAGACTATAGTTGTATTGTAAACCCTACAAAATGGGAAGTATCCAAACAGTTACAAAATTTGTTGCCACAAGGGCACTAGTTGGTCATATAAGAAAAAATAAAAAAATCAAAACGAAATGCGGAAACCCATTTCAAGAACATAAACACTAAGGGTCTTCATCTCCATCCATGTCTGAGAAGAATTGTTTGTGGAGGATAATCTCCCTGAATTCATCGATCCAAGTGTAGTCCATCTCCTTGAAGTCATCAAGGTGAAACCACTTCTGCAGGAAGTCCCTCCCCAGCCACGCCCACTTCCGATGTCGCGTCAGCTGCCTTTCATTAAGGTTCAGTAGTGTATCATCTTAAAATGGAAGCAATTCCATGATAAGAATGTTTATCCCTCCTTAGGGGATGTTTTTTACCACCATCATACTGTCCCCTCATTTTTGCATCATCTCCTGCTTCTGTGCCTGTATAGGACCCTGATTGGGCCTCTCCGGGCAGCTTCTATCCCACCTGACACTTTTTCCAGGGGTTCTGACCCCCTGGGTCAAGGTCAACCTTGACCTCGACCTAGGTTAGGGTTTACCTCGACCCTGACCTAGGTTAGGGTCAACCTCGACCTTGACCTGGGTCCCCCTTCCAAATTTGGAAGCTTGTCGGCTTCTGGAGGTCATCATAAATTCATTTTCCCACTTCCGGCTCGGCTGTTTTGGGTTCTGAAGTGGTAAATCCTGAATTGTATTTAATATAGGTCCTATTCTAGGGGCATGGGTCTAATTGGAATTTAATTCTCCTATGTTGGCCTCCTTAGAAGATTGTGCCCTAGTTTCATATAAAAGGAAGTTTTCTCCTCCCATTTTCTCTAAGTGATATTAAGCATTATTAACCATCAACTAAGTGATAAGAGGTGATCAAGCAAAAGGTTCAAGAATCCATTGTTCTACATGTTATCAAGCTTTCAAGGTGTTCAAGTCTTCCTCTTAAGCATCCAAGCTCTCCATTGAAGATCAAGGATTCAAGTTTTAAAGCCTTTGAAGGGATTAGGTTCAAACATTCAAGATTTTTCATTCAAACCCTAGATCTAGCCATCATGATGGTGTGATCTCCCTTCAAGATCCTTTGTGCATCCTTAAGACTCTTTAATCATCTCTTCAAGGTGGATTTCAAGCATACAATCATGAAGGTTTATGGTTTCTATTGAGTCCAAGCTTTCATATTTACATACTTGCTACATTTGAATTACAATTGCATATCTATTCAATATCATAGCTTCATTATTAGATTCAATTCTACTACTTGCTAGCATTCTATACTTTATTGATTTCAAGGTTAATTCCTAAATCAGGGTTTGACTAAGGAAAACCCCTTCCCCCAACAAACAAATCTCTTTTTCTTATAGGTACAGGTTCAGGATTGAAGATTTAAACTCAGATTTGGATACCCTTTTCAGCGAACTATTAGGATTCGCGAACAGATTTTCTGTCGAACCTGTGCAGGTCAGGATCGAGATTAGTGGGTCAGCAGTGAGATTAGTGGGTCAAGGTCAACCTTTTTCATAAGACAGTGTCGGATCAGAAAAAAATTTCTGGGTTTTGTTTGTCTCTGCGTTTCCTTTTTAGATCATACTTTAGATTTTCCAGAAATAGAGTACAGACCCCCAAAAATAGCATTATTTGATCTACAATTCTTTAAGGTTAGTACTTCCTCTCATCCTTTTCAATTACTTTCATATATCATATCTCCTTAATAATAAAACAGAATATAAGATCTTCTTCCTTACTCTCATTTTCGAATGGTTGATTTATTTGTGCATTGATCCTTTTTTTGGGTTAATCAACTTGGATCTTTCATTTGTGCATTTGGGGATAAAAGAGGAACATCTTATCTTCCTTCCCCCTATATTCTTAATCACATTACAACACAATACAAAACAAAACACAATTAAAAGTAAAGGTTAAGGAAATAAACCCCTAATCAAACACATACAACAATATCAATTTTCTTCCTTTACATTTTGGTGAACCCATGATAGACAACTCTTTCTTGTTGGTGTTAGATGCTTTGCCTCTCACATTAGCTCTTGTATACATATTAAATTTTCTTTTTATGCTATTGCATTTTAAAACACACACACACACACACACACACACACACATAACAACACTTCTTGCATCTCATTCATTATGAAGATATTTTGGTTTATGGCTATTTTTCTTATTATGCTTCTTTTAGCATCTCTTTATAGTACTTATGATGTCTATGAGAGTATCATCCATTTCATCATGTTTTTTAATCTCCATGTTTCACTTTCTTATGCTATTTTGAGATTAACTAATGCTAGTCTTCCTACTTTCAAAGCTTTCATTAAGGATATTTGTAGTAGACTTATTACTCTTTTGGATTATGTGAAGAATTGGGTAGATGATACCTCACCTCCTAATCTTCTTACTCCTATTATGCCTAATCTAGCTCCTAATCTTCCTAATCCTCATCCTATCAATCCTAATGCAATTCCAAATATCCCATTTCTATTTCTCCACCTTCAATCCCTAGTTCTTCCCACACTTATGATGGGGCTCAAGCTAGGATCCATGATAATGATGTTCAAGAAATATTTCATTTACCTTCACCTCCCTATCCAATCCATGATGATAAAGGGAAAAACAAGGAAACCTCTTCTAATCCTATCATTCCACCATACACAACATTTTCTCATAAGCACCATAATCAATCTCCTCGTATTGAAGCTTTGCAAGATAGGTACACTACTGGATATACTATGGTGGATAAACAAGGCTATAAAGGTTTAGGGCTTGGTATCAATTAACAAGGCATTAAAAACCCGATTCATTCATCTCCTAAAAAAAATATGCATGGTATAGGTTTCCCACCTCCTCCAATCAAGGTATTGGATCTTAACCACCATCCTCCTCTTCATGTTCTTCTCCCAAAATCTTCTTTAGATCACCTTGATACTCCTCAATATGTGGCTAAGAAAGTGTATGTCTAATTAATGAATTCCAAGAAAGAAATCTTCAAACCTATTCCGAGAAATGCTCTCTCTAAATATAAATGTCATTTTCATTATAGTAATAAACATTTACTGACTGATTGTGTGCATTTCAAGCTATATGTTAGAGAAAGAGCTGCCTTGGGAATTATATCTCATTCCCGAGCAGTATTACAATTTATTCATAATTTTGATATAGGGCATTCCCCTCGTTCCTCTACAAGTTAGATTGCATTTTCCCTCTTGTCTCTTCACTGGGGGGCAAGAGGTATTTTATTCCAGTCTTCTAGGATCCATTTTTCTCTTAGCATGTATCTTGTTTGGAGTTTAATTGGTTATTCTTTCTATATTCTATCCCTATAAATCATTCATGATATCTTTTGTAGGACATTTGTTTTGTAAAGATATCTCTTTGCTATGAAATCTCTTGATATAATTTGATATATCCCTTGCCTTCACACTTGGGGGGCAAGGTATTTTCCTTCTTTCTCTATCTAAGGATTCACTTTCCTTAGCTTAGTGGCATTTGTTTATCATATAATATTATTTCCTTATAAAGATGTATGTTTTTGACTATGGACATCCTCTTACATGAGAGGTGATTGTCCTAGGTCATCACCTCTTCTTTATTTTGCAAACTATACTTTTGATAAGCACTTTCTCTTGCTTTGGGTTAGAGTTTCATTCCTTCATCCAAAGATTCTGCTTCCTCTTGATTACAGGGGGCTTGGTGATTGAATCTTTGTTCCCACTTTTCTTTAGAAGATGACATTTTATCCTAAGTACTCCTCTATGGTGAGGGTCTTGTTGATAAGATCTCTTCCTTTTTGAGGATCCTTTTTTCCAAAAGTGACATATCCATTTCATGATTATCTATATTCTTGGATGTAAGGGTCAAGACTCTTCAGTAAGAATATGCTATACATTATTGTTAAGCTGGATATCTCCTTACCTTGTGAAGTACGTATCCTCTTTTATCTTCCTTATCCTGCCTAGTAGGTAGTCATGATAAGGAGGGGGGCATATATAGGGTCTCCCTTGTACTATAGTTTACATTAATTTACATTTTGCAGCATGCTAAATCCTCAGAAGGTAACACACATAAGTTGCTAAATCCTGAAGGGACACACATTTTTACTTTTATTTTTGCTAAATCCTCAAAAGGTAATGCACATAAGTTGCTAAATCCTGAAGGGAAATGCATTTTTTACTTTTATTTTTTCTAAATCCTTGGAAGGTAACTCACATAAGTTTCTAAATCCTGAAGAGATACACACCCTTTTAAATTTTCAATATGCTAAATCCTTAGAAGGTAACGCATATAAGTTGCTAAATCCTAAAAAGATACGCATTTTATATTCATAGTGATACAAGAATGTGGATCTATGGATATTTTCAAAAGCCGTCAGAAGATGCATTACAATGACAAGCACAGTTTATGGGTGAACTTGTTGGGCTCTCCCTCCTTGGTGATTCATAGTAAGGTGGGCATCTTACTAGGCGAGGTAATCACTATCTCTTTTATCTCTTTCACTTTCATGCTAGTAGGATTAGATCATGAAGCTATGTTATCTATAGTGTTGTTCTTGTCTTGCTTATGTAATCATGTATGTTTTCTATGATTGATTTCTCTTTATTTTTCATATCTTTTATGCATGTATGTTGAGTTAGAATCCTTGGTCTAAGGACTTATTTCCTTGACTTAGTGATGTTTTACCTCGTTGCGATCCACCAGTCTTTCTTCTAACTTTACCGAAAGCATGTTTGATTTCCATACTTCCGCTAAAGTGGGGGCTTAATGTATCATCTTAAAATGGAAGCACTTCCATGATAAGAATGTTTAGCCCTCCTTAGGGGATTTTTTTGACCACCATCATACTATCCCCTCATTTCTTCATCATCTCCTGCTTCTGTGCCTGTTTAGGACCCTGATTAGGCCTCTCCGGGCAGCTTCTATCCCACCTGGCACTTTTTTCAAGGGTTCTAACCCCTTGGTTCAAGGTCAACCTTGACCTTGACCTAGGTCCCCCTTCCAAATATGGAAGCTTGTCGGCTTCCGGAGGTCATCAGAAATTCATTTTCCCACTTCCAGGTCGGCTATTTTGGGTTCCAAAGCAAAAAATCCTAAATTGTATTTAATATAGGTCCTCTTTTAGGGGCATGGGTCTAATTGGAATTTAATTCTCCTATGTCGGCCTCCTTAGAATATTGTGCCCTAGTTTCATATAAAAGGAAGTTTTCTCCTCCCATTTTCTCTAAGCAATATTAAGCATTATTAACCATCAACTAAGTGATAAGAGGTGATCAAGAAAAAGGTTCAAGCATCCATTGTTCTACATGTTCTCAAGCTTTCAAGGTGTTCAAGTCTTCCTCTTAAGCATTCAAGCTCTCCATTGAAGATCAAGGATTCAAGTTTTCAAGCCTTTGAAGGGATTAGGTTCAAACATTCAAGATTCATCATTCAAACCCTAGATCTAGCCATCATGATGGTGTGATCTTCATTCAAGATCCTTTGTGCATCCTCAAGACTCTTTCATCATCTCTTCAAGGTGGATTTCAAGCATACAATCATGGAGGTTTATGGTTTCTATTGAGTCCAAG
Source organism: Thuja plicata (assembly GCA_018584345.1). NCBI lineage: Eukaryota > Viridiplantae > Streptophyta > Pinopsida > Cupressales > Cupressaceae > Thuja > Thuja plicata. Next base: position 795,093 of record MU226018.1, read on the forward strand.
CTTTCATATTTACATACTTGCTACATTTGAATTACAATTGCATATCTATTCAATATCATAGCTTCATTATTAGATTCAATTCTACTACTTTTTAGCATTCTATACTTTATTGATTTCAAGGTTAATTCCTAAATCAAGGTTTGACTAAGGCAAAATCCTCCCCCCAACAAAAAAATCTCTTTTTCTTGCAGGTATAGGTTTAGGATTGAAGATTTGAACTCAGATTTGGATACCCTTTTCAGTGAACTATCAGGATTCGTGAACAAATTTTTTGTCAGACCTGTGCAGGTCAGGGTCAAGATTATTGGGTTAGCAGTGAGATTAGTGGGTCAAGGTCGACCTTTCTCATAAGACGGTGTCAGACCAGAAAATGATTTCTGAGTTTTGTTCATCTCTGCGTTTCCTTTCTGGATCATACTTTAGATTTTCCAGAAATAGAGTACAGACCCCAGAAAATAGCATTATTTGATCTGTAATTCTTTAAGGTTAGTACTTCCTCTCATCCTTTTAAATTACTGTCATATATCATATCTCCTTAATAATAAAACAAAATATAAGATCTTCTTCCTTACTCTCATTTCTGAATGGTTGATTCATTTTTGTATTGATCCTTCTTTGGGTTAATCAACTTGGATCTTTCCTTTGTGCATTTGGGGATAAAAGAGGAACATCTTATCTTCCTTCCCCCTATATTCTTAATCACATTACAATACAATACAAAACAAAACACAATTAAATGTAAAGGTTAAGGAAATACACCCCTAATCAAACACACATATAATACAACATATCAATTTTCCTCCTTTACAAGTAGGAAGGGTTGCCTTTCCACATTGCTGCCTCATTGGATAAGCTTTTTAATGTCATCATCCCAAGGGATACCCAACCCCGGTTCTGCAAAGACAATGACTTGGACGTTGTCCACCAGAAATTGATCCTTGAAAACATTCCTCATCAGCATAAACATGTCTACCTTCTCTCCTCTGAGGTTGAGAAGAGACGCCAGGAAGCGAGACGTAATGTTTGTGCTGACGCTGTATCTCTTATCGTTGCAAATGAACTCATGGCCAGGCACCATCAACACAACATTATTAATGAAAGAGCCCACTTCCTTGCAAATGAAAGTGAGTACTTCATTTGGTATCCTACCCAAAAAAAGATTTTTCTCATTAGCTGATGTAGTTCTCAACCTAATTGGTGTGTTCATCTCTACCTAAACTAAAAACCTAAATCTTCAAACTACACACAAAAATTTGAAATTCTATGAATCTATAGAATCACAGATCTAAAAACTTAAAACCAGAGGGCCGAGGTTGAAAGGAAAAAGAAAATTGAAATTGATGAAGAAGTAAGCAAGAAAGTCTATTAATAGCCCTATTCCATATCTTTAGTATCATTAGGTAAATCATTCCCATTAATGCAGGAGTATGGTAAATTACTAATATAGTCAGTGGTCACTATACTAATAACTACAGTTTGTACTAGTACAATTTTGCAAACCGTGCGAATTGCTTGATGGCTAAAGAATGTCACTGCCACTCTGACAAGACATTCATTTCTTGCAAGTTATCATGCCAACCTTGCGACGTGTATCCATTCCACAAAATTCTTGCATAAATTGGTTTCTTTCAAGAAACTGTGCCCAAGATAAAACTCTAGCCATTGATCTACGATCAATCAATGATCTCGATTACTATGTTTACAATTTAGGGTGCTAAACAAACAGGTTTAAGGTACGTGTTGATAATATCAATGCTCATAGTTGATAGTACAATGTACATACCACGTGTAGTTGCCAAATGTACATACCACTTGCAGTTGCCAATGACAGTGGACAACTCCGCTACTAAAGGGGCGATATTAACTCGATGTGACTGGGAATCCAAAAATTGTAATTATTAGATGTTTTATGAATTGCCATTTGGAATTTGCTAATTTTAGATTTTAGTTTTACTTTAAATTTTAAAGAATAACTACTTTACAATTTCACAATTCAGCAGTCGCACAGTCACACATGTGACATGATACATGCAAAAGTTAAGTAATATTAAGTTATTACTGTTAAATAAATAACATACTATCATACATTAACAATTTAACATTTGTTTGGTTCATTTTCAATTTCACGAATTATAAAATCACATATGTCACACATACATATTTTACAATTAAATCCATAAAAGAAACTTAAATGAAGTTGCAAACTTTTCATTAATATTTTATATAAATTTACAATATTCGGAATTCAGACTTGGAGACTTGAAGTCCCTAAAAAACTTTAAAGACAAAACCTAATATAGTGAAAATTTAAAAATTTTAGGCAGAGGCCATAGGGACACAATACTAAGGATTTTCCCCTCCGTCTAAGTAGAACTTTTCAGAGACGACAAGCTCTGCAAATTCATACAACCATCCATAGTCCACCAAGTCATCCAACATAAAGCATTTGCAAAGAAAATACCTACCAATCTGCACCCATTTTCTATGGCACGTCAACTTCTGAACATCCAGATTCAAAAGAAAAGGTTGAATGGCCACATATTCGTTTGAATCAAATAGCTTGCATAAATCACTTGCCCAAGGGATCCCCACCCCTAATTGTGCATAAACAACAACCTCAACAATGTCACCCAGGAATTCATGTTTGAATATCTTTCTTAACAAAAGGAGCATATCCACCTTCTCTCCCACAAGGTCCAAAAGAGATGCCAAAAAATGGGACATAATGTCCATGTTAACTCGGCACCTATCAAAATTTTCTAAAAATTCACGGCCCAACACCATCCTCACAGCCTCATTTTTTAAGGCTCCAAACTCCTTGAAAACTCATTCAAGGGTTTGGTTTGATACTGGGCCCAAAAAGGCCTTCTATTCCTTCATAGATGTGCTTATCAAATGGATAGGAGTGTCCATCTTCAAAAAAATACTACCACAATATCTGAAATTATACAACCTAAAAACCTAATTCAGAGGTAATCTTTCAAGCACTAGAAAAGAAAAACCCAAACCAAAGGAGAATTGAAGAAGAAGGAAGCGTAGATGATCTATAAATAGCCCTTAGTTCTTTCTTTAACCTAATTAATTAATTTGTTCTTCAAAATTCTGTAAATCTTTCATATTAAAAGCACAGTCGTTCATTTAAAAGCACGACTGTATGAGATTAGAAATAGCCAAATTTAGTGTCAGTGATAAAATATTTCTTTTATTAATGACAACTATGATACATTATCAAATGTCCACCTAAACAGATGTAAGACTTGATACATGTAAATAATTATTTCATTACGGGATGTTGCATTAATTAGATAATAGTTATGGTGCAGATTAATTTGATACATGTCATCATTCCGGTGAATTCCTAGAGAACTTTGTTTCCTTCAAGAAATTGGGCCAAAATTAAATTTCATCCATTGATATAGGATCATCAAATGGTCTCAAATAAGACATTTAACATTATAAAATGATGGATGTTACTGTTAGGTTGTGTGTCGATGTAACTTTTTGTGCTTATGGATGTCAACATGTGTTTAGTCTGCAAACAAGTTATTAGTTGGCGTTGGCCCACATGACACATTGACAAGTCCCATCTTTTCAACATCACCAATAAAATATTTATTTTTCCTAAACTTAAAAATAGATTAGCCAAAAAATATGTATATTTTTTCAAGAGGCACATAAAATTCGCCAGCACAAATATTTTTTTCCCTTCAACAAAAAATCATTCGCCTCATATATTATAATGTATTTACTTTAATAGAAAAAAATTTGCCTCACACAATATATATTTTTCCCCACATTAATGTATTATTCACTAGGACTTTATGGAATTTTCATTAGACAGGGAAAAAATCACCTTCGCCTTTATATTATTTTCCTAATTTGGAAAAAAAAATTGCCATCATCAAGAAACATTTTCCCCTAAAGTAATGTACAATTCACCATGATTTTACACTTTTTCCTAGGAGAGGGTTTCTTAAAGTTATCCCTGCTAAGAACCTTCCTTTGGAAAAAAATTGTTGGCATTATGATAGATTTTGGAGTTGAAATGAAGAGTTTAAGTTTGTCATTGATGGCAGCTTCTCAACTCTACTAATTTTGGTGAATAGGCTGCTATCACTGATCGACATGATGAATAGGTGAAGCAGTTTATGCTAAGTGTTTTGACTGGTGAATGGGAAGACAGTAACAGGAAAGAGTTTTGATTTGCGCTCTAGATAGTGAGAAAATTGGGAGATCTGATCGTTACTGGTGCATCCCTATGATCAGAATAGTTCAGACGTACGACCGTGATAGTTAACTCAATATTTTGTGAAAGTTAGTATTTGTTGGAATAATGGAATGGTGTGTACTGAGGGGGGAGGGGTGAATCAGTACCCTTAATTTTTTTTTTCAATTAACCTTAATCCTTTAGTAATCAATTCCTTGCATTACTGACCATATGTGATATTCTATCTTTGTGCATGTAATATCAATTCATAAACTTAATTTGCATGTAAACATTCATGAAATGTAATGACACATGACACAAGATTTGGTAACACAGAAAACCCCTGTTAGAAGGTAAAAATTGCGGTGGGGATGAAACCCAAAAAACTTCACTATTTGTAGAATGGAAGGGGCTAGTAAAGGCTTACAAGTTTGATCACTTTTGATGATCTTACCCTGTTAGGAATAACATGTTTAGAATAGTTAAGGTCTACTCTGTTAAGAGCTTTAGCAACACTATTTAGTGTGCACTCGGTTAAGAGGTTTACAAAAAGATTGTTAAATCCACCTTCTCAAAGGATTTCTTCTATTTTCTACACTTGTTAGAATGTAGTCAAAAATACTTATTGACCTGAGTATATGCAATCTAGAATTGTTGATTACAGATCCATTAAAGATTACAATATGATGTATCACCTATAGTGACTGATTAATACCTCTATTCTGCTCGGTAGCCTTGGATCTTGTTCTTGGTAACTGATTTCATCTTTTTCTATCCTTCTGCATAAAACTCTATCTCTGATCCATAGAAGTGTCTGCGGCTACAATAATCATCACATCATCTTGTTCTGATTGATTACACATCTATTTATACATTAAATTTTACCTAAATAAGTTTCATGCTTTACAATGATAACTCTATGATCAAAGGTTTACAACTTGACCTTGATCTCATAGTTTGCATGTTTTCAATCACTTAGACTGATTAAAACAATTACAATTACTTTACTTATCCCTCAAGAAATGGATTTAAAGCTACACTTTAAGCTAAATATAAAACTTAAATATTTTATCTGACGTGTAAGTCAGATCCACATTTCTTGGAATAAAAGTGTCTCTCGGTAGACTGGTGCTCGGGTTTCTCTTTAGTCTTCCTATCGGATTGCTCTGTAAACTTGTCTGTCGGGTTCCTATGTTGTCTCCTCTATCGGTTTACACTATTGATTTCTTTGGCGGGTTACACTGTAAACTTCTATCAGGTTCCTCTGTGAATTATGTTGTCGGTTTACCATGTGATTTATTTGTCGGGTTCCTCTGTACTTAACATTTTTGATGACCTCTGTTTAATGTTGTGTTGGGTTGCACTGAAAACCTGTCTTTAGGTGTTGATGTTACTGAAGGTTCAAAATTTTTTTCCCTTGTATACTAATGGAAAAATATGTCATCAATCTCCCCCTTTGACATTAGTGTCAAAAAATGATATGTGCAAAACTAAAATTTTTAGTATATACACCATGTATTTTACCTTGTCAATATGACTCCCCCTATGTGCATGCCAGTATAGTGTATGTACATGAATATACACTTACTTTTATACTATTTCCCCCTTTTATTATTTCTCTCTTTGTCACATATTATTTCCCCCTTTTTTGATAATAAGGACAATGGTGTAATACTTACAACTTGTCAAAAATGTGGGAATGAGAGTTCTGCATGTCTTCCATCATTTTCTGCCATTGTTATTTTAGGTGGTCAAGGGTCATGATTTCAAATGTGATCCTTGCAAGCATATAATATATGTTTTTTGTCATAGACACTTCCAGGGTGGCAATCAGTTGTCTTTCCGTAGTCATATACTGTTGCAGTAATGTAAGATTCAGTAGGAGTAGAGCTTGAAGCTTGGTTACCTCATCTCTAAATTTTGATCCTGCCTCTAAAATCTTAAGTCTCAATTTTTAGCTTCCATAATCTTTTGATAATGCAACTTGATTGCATTGTCAATGGTTGTAAGACCTTGTTCACTAGCATTTAGATCTGCATCTATCTATGCAATCTTCTCACTATTCTCCTTAGTGAATTTCTCTATTATGCATAACTTCTAAACTAAGATTATAGCTTCTGAAATGATTGGTTCCAATTCATTGACTAGTTTAGATAGCTTTACCTTGTTCTTGGCCACTTCTTGGCTGATTTTCTCTGTCAATTTGTATTGGTATTTATTTTTTGCACATTATTCTATTTCCTTCTCTGCATCCACATTCTGTGATGTGATGGATTTGGTAAGAACTGCTAGTTGATCAATTATAGGAGCATCTTGATCAATGTCGGTATCAGGTACAATCTACAGAAGTATTTCCTTGGTTGTCTCAAGTACCTGTGTGTCCTTGTTCTCCTTTTTAAGCTTATCTTGGATAGCTTTCCTTTTACAAAGTTTTTCATACTTTGAAAGTGACTCTGGATCCAATTTCCTTAGATCACATTCTTGTATTTCAATTATCTCATCCAGGGTGACTAGATTTTTATTCTTTTTCTTCTTCTTGTTTGATAGTGTAGTGGAGGCACCTGTATGAAATACCATAGCAATTTCCTTTTCTTGGTTTGATGTACTTGATGAAGGTTTGGAGGTGTAGTGCCTTTATCTATTGCTTGGTGTCTACCTATCAGTTTGGTGTGGACATCTCCACATCAGCCTTAGCTTTCTCTGCAACTTCTCCTTCGGTATCCTTAGGAGTGGCATCACTTTGGTTCACTTCTTCACCTTTATCTTTATACTCTCTATCTATTTCTTTATGTTCTTCATCTATTATATTCTGTTCATCAATTGTTTTTTTCTGTTCCTCTTCACCCTTATCCTTGGGTATGCCTGCATCATGCTCTGGTGTTGTATCTCCTATTTCTGTCATTATATTGATAGCTTGTATCAATAATGGCATTTGTCTTGGTATATTCACCTGTGCAACATCCATTGTTGTGTCTTGTTCCTTGGGCTGCTCGGAGGTAATAGTAACATCTTCATCTACCTTAACTTCATCGGTAGGATCTTCAGTTATTTCTATTATTGTCACATCTTGGTTTGTGACATCTGTTGTGTCCTGTAAGGACTACAAAATTTGAGGAATGTCATCCATTTATTTACTAGCTTCGGTGTTCAATTCAAATTGATTGTCATCCTCAATGTCATTTATAAGAATGTGCTCTGGGCTCAGTTTTACTTGATTTTCTTCATTGTGAGGCTTTTTGGTGAGTGCTAATACTCTCTTGGGACTCGTGTCCTCTTTAAGTACATTGAGTATTTTCCTCCAAGCATCCTCACTTTTCCTATTAAGCTCAATTAGGTTTCCTTTTACTACTTTGTAGGCTCTTAATTTTGTTGAGAACTTCTTTGAATGTAACTTCATCATTTCTTCAATTTCTTCCATTTTGGACTCGGGTGGCATAATAAAAAATAGGGATCTTTCCCTTATCTATTTTTCAGAATTCAATGCAAATGTCCACCTTACTGATAACCTATTTAGAAGTTTTTGTGGCATCTTATTTTCAAACTATATAGGAATATATTTGAATTTACACATTGTTGTGATGATGATTTCTTCTATATTGGTCTAATCCTTGGGATTTAGAGTTAGCCATTTTCTAATCTTAGGCTCAGTTATTGAACCTGACCCGATGATTGATGGAGTAATCTCATCAATTGTAGTAGGAATTTTTTTCTTTACAAGTTGTTCATCTTGTTCAATGTCCTCTATATCTTCCTTGCTTTGAATTAGTCTTTTTCTCCTCTTTGGTTCTAAAATTTGTCCAGTTTGAGGCTTCCTCTTGTAAGTCCTCACTTGTCCCTTCTTAACCGGTGATGAACTTGCATCTTTTGTTGTCTAATCCTTGTCCGATATGCATCATTAGTTATTAGCTTCTTTGGGGTGGTGCATCAGAATCTATTGATTCAGAGTCACTCTCTTGTTCACCTTCATCGACGGGAGACTGTCCCTCGGTGTCTTTCTATTTTGTTTCTTTTTCATTGACAAACAACTTCTTTTCAAGTGTCTTGACCATTTTGGTTTTCTTTCTATCGATCTTCTTTACTGCTAGGCCGGTCTTTATTCTTTCCTTAGCCTCTTCATAGGTTCCAAACCTTGGTAGTGACTTGTCCAATGGTTCATTTAATAATTCTTCAATAGCATTGGTGGCTTGATCTATGTTGATCTCATAGTAAAGTGGTGCTAACCATGCTGTCCTTAGTACAACTAGTTTGATCAAGGTGGTATTGGTGTCCACCATAAAACAAATATCAACTTTATGTTTTTATACCAGTTGTTCTAGTATCCTCATCCTTTTCTGCATTCTATCCTTAAATCCAGTGAAATAAGCATCCATAACTGATGTAAAGTTGTCACCTAGTGACTTAATGAATTCACTTATTTGAATTGTCACTGGTTGGGTAGTGTGCCAGTTGATATTATTGATAGCTGGGAAAAAGTCTTGAAAGTAGAAAAATATGCACATTAGAAGTGATCCAAACTTACAAGAATTGGACTTTGTAGACTTGATTGTCCTCATGTTCTCATCTAACTGCTTTAGTAGAAGCTCAGATAGATCCAACTATAATCCCTTCTTTACAATCTTGTGGGCAATGTCAACTGCTCCACATGCAATAATATTCATTCTTCTGGCTTGGAATATCTTATATCCCGACACACATGCACCAAATTCCAGTTCTAGATCTTTGATGGAATTTACCTTCAATCCTCTGTCATCCCATTCTGCACCTGTCATCTTCTCAATTTCTTGGCGAGGAGGGTGTTTAAGTGCCTTGGCCTTGTTGGTTATAGGATAACCGATCATTGTGTGTATCACATCCCTAGTGATCTATTTTGTCTCATCTAGCCACATCTTTCAGTCATGTACTCTGCTCAACACTATCGTGATCCTCTCAGTTTTAAAATCCTACAAGAACATTAGGGAATTTGTCAGCCCTTTCACCTCGATGTGTTTATGCTCATCCTTGATGGTTTCGTCTATGCAAAGATTCTTGTAAGATTTCTCGACATCAAGATCTCTTATCTCAACGATCTTGCAATGTATGTATGCTCAAACATCCTCAATGACCAAAACCCCAAGTGGTATGCTTTAGAATGCTCCAACATCATCGTGTTATGAAGCGATCTCTAGACAGAACTGTTGGAGATTTGATTCTGAACAGTTGATTGATTGTATGTTTGTCATTGGTGACAACATATAATACACGACAATACTTCTGTATGTACTTATCCATATGATGACATGAAGACTTGCGGATAGATACATGTTTTTGACATGTTTATTATGCTATGTTGATACACGCAGACCCAGATATGATGTTCCAATATAGATATGTAATTCTGTTATTGACGGTTACAGTTCTGGAGGAATAACGGTTTAAGGCCGACGTATGTAATGTGTTTATTGAGTTGCACCTATCTTCAGGATATGCATGTGTATATTCATGATGAGTTATGAGTTGTTAATATTAATTTAAAGGTGCCAAACATATTTCAAGAAGATTGCAAAGTTATGGTTAAATTGGTGAAGCCGACTTAGTGAAGCGACGCGTCTATTCAGTTTATACTTGCACGGTTGTAATTATTCTTGCGCGCTTAGTAGAGTCAACAAGGATGTTATGAAGAGTTGTCTAACAGGTCCCATGATCTCATACTTGGAGTATGTACTTATAGAAGGTCATTTGTGATAAGAAGAGTTGCGAAAGCCAGAGATAAGAAAAGTAGGGCAGAGTGTTAAAGCAGCAGAGCTATATTTATCATATGTTGATAATATAGATATTGAAGTTGAAGCTTTCAGAATACAGATAAGATTGTTGTAGTTCTTTACAAGAGGTTAAAGCATCAGCACACAAAAGAACTGATCAGACAAGCAGTGTCACAAATAGCAGTTCACCTTGTTGATACAGTGTGTATCAAATAACTAGAAGGTTGTAGCCTTCACCACTTGGACAGTGAGTCCTTGGAAAGTGAGTCCACCACCCCTAATAGGGTTATTGTAAAAGACTCCTAACAGGGTTAGACCCTTAACCAGGTCACTATACTACTGCATTGTAATGAACAACTCCTAACAGGGTTGAAAGATCTTTTAACAG